>CM050323.1:78704246-78780246 GCA_027475135.1 Bactrocera correcta | reverse complement strand
AACAGCGCGCCAGTCGTTTCTTCTCTTCGCTACGTGGCGCCAATTGGATATTCCAAGCGAGGCCAGGTCCTTCTCCACTTGGTCCTTCCAACGGAGTGGAGGTCTTCCTCAGCTTCCCGCGGCGGGTACTGCGTCGAATACTTTCAGAGCTGGAGTATTTTCATCCATCCGGACAACATGACCTAGCCAGCGTAGCCGCTGTCTTTTAATTCGCAGAACTATGTCAATGGCGTCGTATATCTCGTACAGCTCATCGTTCCATCGAATGCGATATTCGCCGTGGCCAACGCGCAAAGGACCATAAATCTTTCGCAGAACCTTTCTCTCGAAAACTCGCAACGTCGACTCATCCGTTGGTGACATGGTCCAAGCCTCTGCACCATATAGCAGGACGGGAATTATGAGTGACTTATAGAGTTTGGTTTTTGTTTGTCGAGAGAGGACTTTGCTTCTCAATTGCCTACTTAGTCCGAAGTAGCACCTGTTGGCAAGTGTGGCTAATATCCTCCCAATATAATTCAACCTCTCCTTTTCAAATGCCTGACTTTTCACATATTTTTTTTGCTTTGTTTGGCCTTGATTCTTTTCTTTTCATTAATTTTGAAAAATTTTCCGTTCTTTTTTCGTGTATATAAATACGAGCTGACCCTGCAGCCGTTGTCCTGCGTGAAATTATGTATTTTGAAATTTTTTCATTTTTTTTTTCAATGTAACGCAGCTTTATAAACAACACTTTTTGATTTCTGTTCCGGTGTACAGAAAAAATGGTCCTCCAACTCGTGAGCACGCCATGTACATCTGGCCGTGTGAAAAACATAGCATTTCCAAATTTATGCCTTCCACCATGCGACTATCTTGAGGTCCTGTTGATTGTCATTGATTGTCATCTCAAATGCAATTTTCACTGGAAACGGAATACGTTTGAACTGAAATGGGAAATCGTTAGAACTCACAGGAACTCGTAGGTGCGTCACAATCAGTCGGGTTCCATTACACAGTTTCGGCGCATGAAGATAGCGAAACATAATAACGACAGATCCAACTTTGAGACGCAAATGATGCAGTGGCATACCAAGTCTCCCGGAATTTGGCTTTGAATCTTCCAGTTTAAGTCAACTACATCGGTATTTTTGGCAGCTAATATTGCGCGTGCACTTAAGAAATAGTAGTTACAATAATTTGGCCAATGTTCGAACATTTGTGATGAGTTCATCTTTCGTGAATTGATGAAGGGAAGATGGAATTGATATCGAACCACCGGAAGTATCAATCAGTATCATGTCGCTTGCAGTCTGTCGTGCTCAATGAGTTCAGCACTTGACTCTTTGACAAGACGCAAGTTTCGGCCATTGATTGACCGTGACAACGGAGATGCGAAAGAAGCGTGCGACACTTGTTATTATGAATGTATGTACATATGTATATGGCCCCTATTTGCTTTCGTAAACATACAGACAAATGTGCCAAAGAAACAATATATGTACATACACATGTGTCATAGAAATTCTATTGGTACAAATGTGGAAATGATAATGAAATAATGCGAATATGCATATTTCATGAAGGTAATCACTTCACTTTTTAATAGCCCAAATAAAAAAAATTTATTTTAAATATTAATTTATTTAAAAACTAGCTGACTCCGCAGCCGTTGTCCTGCGTGAAATTATATATTTGGAAATGAAAAGAAAGTTAAATTCATCATTTAATTTTTGGTGTTTTTTTTTTTTTTTTGTTTTCAACGTAACGCAGCTTTATAAAGATCATTTTTGGTTTTCTATTCCGGTGTACAGAAAAGATGGTTTTCCAACTCGTGAGCATGCCACGTTTCTGGCCGTGTGAAAAACATAGCATTTCCAAATTAATGCCACACACTATGAGACTATCCTTGTGTCCTGTTGATTGTCATCTCAAATGCAATTTTCACTGGAAACGGAATACGTTAGAACTGAAATGGCAAATCGTTAGAACTCAAAGAAATTCGTAGAATCAAAGATTCTGCCTCCTGGTATTCGATAGCTGTGTCACAATCAGTCGGGCATTATTACACAGTTCCGGCGCATGAAGATTGCGAAACATAATAAAGACGTATCCTTCTTTGAGACGCAAATGATGCGGTGGCATACCAAGCCGGTCCAAAGAGTTTAGAAATACCACTGGATAATTCACGGCGTCGTCTTCATTGTCAAGATGATCAATCGATTTGTATGAGCGCAAGTCTCCCGGAATGTGACTTTGAAACTCCCAGTTTAAGTCAACAAAATCGGTATTTTTAAATATTGCACGTGCACTTAAGGAATCGTAGTTACGATAATTTGGCCAACGTCCGAACATTTGTGATGAGTTCAGCTTTTGTGAATTGATAAAGGGAAGATGGAATTGATATCGAACCACTGGAAGTATCAACCGTAATTGTTCCATTTCCAATTTTTAGCGAAGACGATGTAAACTGTCTTCGGAAATTTCATTTTTGTTCGTATCGCACAATAGACGCGGATTTGAAGGCTGATTATCTCGAAAACTGTGCGAACTTCATTTTCATTCCAGTGATTAACATGTTCCAGGAATTGTAATTGCTGGCTTACTTCTCCAAAACTTGCACACATCGAACCATTCACATTACGCAATGACTCAAATAAAGTTGAATCGCGTACATTAATCAATAGCAACCGAAGGTAGAAACAATCGTCGTTTTTTGGGTGGATTGTATAAATTCGTAATAATCCATTAGTTGATAAGACACGTGGATGTCAATCTACTGGTGCGCCTTGCTTTTTGCGTAACTATTTCTTCGACGATGCATTCCATGCATAATATCAAGGTATTTCCGAATAGAGCAATGCTCTCACAAACAGATGACTGACGAAAGTTGAGAAAAAACTCGTAAATGTTAGTTTTGTTGCTGGCGATGTTTCCACTGGCTATACTGTATTCTCTGGGTTGAAATACACTCTTTGGCCATTCTCAAATTAACTGCGAGACGTAAAACAGTCCGAAAACGTTCATGAATTGCAAAAGTAAATATCCTACAAAGCGCTTTATTGCAATTCACGTATCGACCGTATGGTTTAAGACCAATAACCGCCATGTCGCTTCCTTTGGTGACGTACTTTCAAACGTATTTTATAAATTTCACCAAACTGCAGTACTGAACACTGATATGAGTTTTGAATATGAATTGAATAATAATGGTGAATATAGTACGATCCATGTGTTGTCAACTTCGATATTCACTTTTCTAAATTGAATGCTGAATGTTCTGCCATTGTCGTCTGGTGACCGACGCCGATTGATTTGATATCCATCATTTCCAGTTTGTGTTTCCGAAAGAAAAGCACATGGATAGTGTTTCATGCACATATTGTCAGACTTACAAACCGAAAAGGGATTGTAGTGTCCGCAAGGTCCATGCACCATACTGGTTTCCACCACTTCATATAATACTGGATCTTTCTCTACATCAGGAATTTCCGGATAAATGATTTCATCAATTTGATCTGGTGTAACCATAATCCAAAGAAGAATATGTGCGTGCGGAAAACCTCTATTTTGCCACTCAACAGAGTACATCTAGCATCCAACAGCACCCTATATACGTTGCTTCAAGATAAAGTCAATCAAACATAGTAACTGTTGTTTGAAAAGTCGTGTTGTGACATCGTGACGAATGCTTGCTGATTAACCGCGATCCATAATTCCGCAAGTATGTCGCCGCATTTTGGGAGAACTTCTTGCCTTGCCTTGCCTTGGGCTGCCATACTTTGATGGCAAAAAGAACACCGACCGACATTAGGGCGACCTCTTGGTGGCTTCGTAACAAATTTCAATCTGCAATTGACCTCTTTGTGTGAAACACACATAAAGTTTTTAATGAATAATTTTCAATAATTTTCTTTTAAATAGCCGGAATAAAAAAGCAAGCGACCTAAATTGAACTATTCAAATAATTTACAAATCAAAATATTGAAAAACAAAACAAACAAAAATTAAAAAAAAATTTGTACATATGGAAAAAAGTTGATTTTTGGAATTATCCAATTTGCCGACTTTTCACGAAAAGTGTAAGATATTTTTATTTCTAAACCTTCCTTGATCCACAACGAACAACCTCTGAAAACTTCATCAATATTGGTTCAGCCGTTCCCTTAGCGTTACGAACGAACAAACCTTCATTCGTTTGTATGAGAAAAAGAAAAGGGCTGTTTTTAGGGGTTTTCCGGCAATTATTCGAAATTTTTTCTACGCAGAAACCATCTCGGAACATCAACGAACATTAAAAAAACTATTTATCAAATTTGGTTCAGTCGTATGAAAGTTATGAGCGTACATACATTTTGACGATTCATTTTTATTTATATACATATGTAGATTAAAACATTAAATTAAAGAAAAAAATTAAAATAACGTTTCTTAATTTTTCCCGATTTTGTAAAAATAATTAAAATTTTACCATTTTCCAGAAAACAATGGTTCATATAATACAAAATAATCACGCATATGTGACTCAGAGAATGCTTTGTATATTTTTCTTCAAAGCATTTCTCTTTATTTATTCTGGCATTAATTCAGTTGTTTTACATATATTTTTGCCACTGCACGTGCTCATTTCTGCTAAATAGCAGCGACAACGGCGAATTCCTTACATTGATTCTATCGGCTCTGTTAGCCGTCAAATTCAACATCATACAGAATTTAATTTGCACCTTCTCTATACTTTACATTCTCTAGCCCGGCGCGCTTTTCAGACTGCATCGCGGTTTTGTTTACTGTTTGAATTTTTTAATTTGTAATATCTTTTGAATGGAAAGCCCAATTTAAAAACTATTTTGTAGGTAGTTAAATGGTCTTAACCATAAAGTAATTTATTTGGATAAGGATTAATACAAACACATAAATAGCAAGGTTGGAATTTGGTTAGCATTTTCATTAATGTTTAAAATGAAAAAGGTTGTTGTAATGACATAGCTACAATAGTTGGACATATGCTACATGGAGTTTTTTGTAGACATTATGATGTTCTTTAATATTGTTGTACATTATTTTGTTCCATCGCTAATAGCGGCAGCGCATTCGACGAAAGACATTTTAAGACTAATTTTTCTACACCTTCGGTTACATTGTTCGAATTTTACCAAGGATCCCTAATCTTTTTTATAATGAAATGTAGCCCATGTCAAATTGGAATAATGTAGCATTCTACTGGTGAAATTTTTTTTAAATCGGCCCAGTACTTTTTGAGCCTATTTATGACAAACATACAAAAACAGGTACGAATCTTTCCTTTTTTTAATATTAGTGTATATTAGTTTTCGCAACGAGTTTAAATAAATTTTTGAGCTAGCGTTAACGCTCAAATTTAGGATAAGGATTTAGTCGTTTCAGAGTGATAGATTTTAAGTATTTCTTGATTCGAATTTTCTTCGAATTTAATGAATAAGACACTTGTTAATATTATATTTGTAAGACAGTTTGTGTGTATAAGCCGTCGCGCATCAGATTGCTCTCTGTTCGAGTTTAAGTCGAAATTTTTAAAAGTGCTCAAATAGTGGCGTTGGTTTTCTTTAGCACGCAGCCAATATGATAAGCTTAAAGTGCTAAGCAGACTTTAATAAATAAAGACTATACTAAAATGGATACCTTGTTGCACAAGGACCCATTCAGTACTCTTCAACCGAAACAAATGTCATATTGCTTTCGTGATAACTCTTCTATGGTTATTTCCTAAACATGAAGCATGCTAATAGTTTTTTAGCATCCAAAAGGAAACGTCACAGACCAATACTATCGCATGAAGCGGTGGTATGGTGATGGCATTATCGAAAAATTATCGTATTGAGCCCCTGGAACAGGTTCCGGCCTGCAGGACATCCCGGGCGCAATGAAAACTACGCCAACAAAGGTTTTGGAGGTTGCCCTCGATATACACATACAAGTAAAGTATGAGGCAATGCTTACGGTCAGCTCATGATTGCAGGTCATTGTAGGTAGACTTGGTATCACTACGGGCATGGTATTATACTGTGTTTTGTTAATGAAGATGGGAAAAATAAGCAATGTAACCAAGAAAAGGAGACCGATGTGTAACACAAACTTGCATTCCCCAATATAAAATAATGTTTTGTGATCGACAGTTCTAACGGTGAAACCGTCATATTCATGGACGGATGAAAAGGTAAAATAGTACCACGAGCGCGTTTTTAAATTATTTCAATTAAGTCCATCAGACCAAAATTATGGGCATAACAAAAGGTCCAAGGTGGACTTCTGATATAACTAGCAACTCCTTAAATATTGTCAAAAAAGTCTTGCGGTATTTTCTCTAGTTGGCGCTGAAAGCGCGTAGTTCTAGTTTTATTGCATCGGGTCATGCTATACCTTTTTGGAAAGCTCATTTACGCGCTAACACGTGTTTGATTGATTGCCGTTTATTTTTCGTTCGTGAGTTATAGCGTCGCAAACATGGAGCAAAATAAAGAGAAAATACGGCATATTTTACTGTACTACTACGATAAAGGCAAAAATGCATCTCAAGCCGCCAATAAAATTTGGGCAGTTTATGGACCCGATTCAGTTTCCATTTCCACCGCACAACGATGGTTTCAACGTTTTCATTCTGGTGTAGAGATGGTCGAAGATGCGCCACGCTCCGGAAGGCCTGTCGTCAAAAATTGTGATAAAATCGCTGAATTGGTCGAAAGAGACCGGCATAGTAATCATTAGGTCGATTCCGGACTTTTTTCGATTCGGGATTTCTAATAGTGCGGAAAAGTTGTCTTAGTACTTCCTGATTCCAATGCAACTTTTTGTTCTGAGATCGGATTGCATCTTCAACACCAACTCCGGCCTTGAAATTTCGGAAATTCACCTAAAATCGTAAAATTGTCTACCTATTGCCTGAAAAACGCATCTCATGGCAAAATGTATAAAGCAAAAGTTATTTGTCACGTCATTTGCTACCGAAATGATATACGAGATCATGGCCGTAGGACGAACCGCTCCCGAGATACGAGCGAAAATGCGGCGGGCCGCAACGCAAGGTGAAAATCGGCTTGCGGCCACACTTCTTTACGTTGATTTCGCCGAGTGCTGTCACTCACATTCATTCACCTACGCCAAAGGACATGTTCAGATAGGTCTCCACATAAGTACTTTTTCATCGAGTTCCTTCACTCTTGTCGATGACTTCGCCGAGTTCTATCACTTACATTCATTTCCCTGCGCCATGCGACACATAAATATTTTTTCATCGAGTTCCTTCACTCTTGTCGTTGATTTCGCGGAGTGCTATCACTTATATTCTCTCAACAGAACACAGAACTCAAAAAATCTGTATCTAAATTTAAATTTAGACAGAAATGTCCTGTGTTTGGCATATATCCGTACAATCTCTCTGAATCTCTGTTACCTACTTACCAGGATGTTCTTTTGTGTTATCAGTTTGAAAGATTTCGTATAGGGCGACTCCGGAGCGATAACTATGAACCTAGGAGTAAAGAGGTTACAGAAATAGTTGCAGAAAAGGTTGAAAATACTTTCAAAAAGTCATCTATTCCGATAGAAATGCTTACCACATATCATAAGAAATTTCTGACTCTTAAACAAATGTTTTTAAGGAACCCAATAGGTTTTAGCTCTAAAAAAGACAACTTTGTCCCTTCTGCCGGAAAATTATTTGACTTCGCTGCTTGTAACTGCATTTATTTTTCTTCTTGCACTTGTCCAAAGGAGAGGAAAGTTCCTATCAATGAACAACCATTTCTCTTGGACCAGAGAACCAGAAGAATTGGTTGCATTTGAAGTGTTAATCTACCTGAAACAAAAAAGATTACAAAGATAAATGAACGTAAATAAAAGCTTTCAAAACGTCATTCAACATCAACACTTACCAGAAGAGTATCAGCTAGAACACCTGACCATTCAGAAGAGCCAGACTCTCATACAGACGACAACAATGTAGGTGCGTCGCACATGGATTCTTCCAAAAACGATGCTGATGATGAATTTTCTCTTCCATCCTCTAAAACCAAACAAAACACACTAGTATTAGAACACACTGCTTTAGCTGCCCAAAGATTTGGAGTAAGTGATAGAGCAGCGGCCTTGATTGTTTCATCTGCTTTTCTGGATGCCAAAAAAGCGGGTTTGATAACAGAGGATCAGGCTAGCTTTGTGACTGACAAATGCAAGATTAGTCGGGCAAAAAAAAGTGTTGGAGTTAAGCTCCAAAACACCGAAAGTATTGACTCTGTATATGGGCTGTATTTTGACGGCCTCAAAGACAATACACTTACACAAGTCAGCGAAGGTGAAAAGTACTCCCGCGACACCGTCAAAGAGGAACATATTTCTCTTATAGCGGAACCTGGTTGTCATTACTTTGGCCACGTCACCTCTCCTTCCGGGTCAGCTGAGGATGAAACGCAAGCTATATGACAACATTTACAAGACAATTCAGTTGGTGTGGAACATCTAGAATTTGTCGGTGCTGATGGCACCAACACGAACACAGGTTGGAAAGGTGGAATCATTTGGAAACTAGAAAAAAGAATAGGTAGACCATTACAGTGGGTTGTTTGTCTTCTTCATTTCAACGAACTTCCATTTCGTGCTCTTTTCGAACACATAAATAGTGTCTCAAAGAGTCCAAATACATTCTCTGGCGACATAGGTAAACTGTTCATGATTGTGAGAAGTTGCCTGTTGTCAAATTTGAAAGTTTTCCATCCGGCCAATTACCTTCTGAGGTTATTAATCCGACCCAACTTAGCACAGACCAAGCTTATCTCTATAAAATATCAGAAGCTGTTATTTCCGGTCAATGTCCCTCAGATTTAGCGTCGATGCATCCAGGTAACATGTGCAAATCTCACTGACTCACCTGTGAAAATAGAATTCTGAGATTATACATTTCTACTGACAAACCAACAAAGGAAATAAAGATTTTGGTCAAGTACATACTTACAGTTTACTCACCTTTGTGGTTCTCAATAAGATTCAACAGTTCAATCAAAGATGGCTCGCGCCATCTCTATGCTGCAATTCAAAGGTCGAGATACTTACCTGCTAAACTGCGCAAGGATGTCGATTCATCCATTCAACAGAATGCTTTCTTTGCTCTTCCAGAAAACATTATTCTTAGTATGATGGCTGACGAACGGATAGAGGTCAGCAAGTTGGCCCTTGACCGTCTTCTGGCAGCCAGAGAAGCAGAGTCTGACACTGTAAATGGAAGGGTTAGATGTAATAAAATGCCAAAGCTGAACTTCAAAGCTAATAATTATTACGATATGATTAACTGGAAGATTATTACCTTGACTGTTTCACCTGTTCTTTTTTCAGTTTCTAACGAAGAACTCATAAAAGGGCTGTCGGGAAACACTGCAGAGGTATGGAAATTTAGTGAATTCCCCTCTCACACCGTGGCAGTCGAGAGAACCGTCAAACTGGTGACAGAGACATCTTCTAAAGTTATTGGCCCCCAATCTCGTGATCGTTTTATACGCTCTACACTGAAATCTAGGCAGCAAGTGCCAAAGTTATAAACCATTTGAAGAAGCTTGGAGTCACTACGAAGCTCGATGTATGGGTGCCAGACGAATTGAGTCAATAAAAATACCGCAAGACTTTTTTTACGATTATTCTAAGGAAAGCCAATTTACAATTAGGGCTATCCGTAGCCAATGCTAAGTTCATTTCGTTAGCTTATGCAAGTAGGTAACTCGGTTAATATCATCTGGGTACCCGGTCATAAAGGAACAGAAAGAACTAAAAAGGCAGTTGAGTCGGCCCACTCGGAGGCAGCTGGAAACATAATTCCCCTAAGCTGTCCCAGACCATTCAGCTCCCTCAAGGGTTTTATTTAGCAATGGAGTCTAGAGCAGCATCTCAAAGTATCCTAAAGGGAGAGAAGGTTACAAATGAACATAATGTTTTTTTGGTAATAGTGGGAATATGAAGCTCTGCATGTGCAAAAATTTTCATGATTTGTCTAAATAAATAATTTTTAAAAATTATAAAGGGAATAAGGAAACTGATAACTATTAAGCAGAGTTGTCAAGCTTGCAGCTAAATTTAGTTGTTGATGTTATATTCACTTTGAATTAAATCGACTAAACGGACAATAGGATAATTGTGCAAATAAATGTGTTAGTGGCAGTACTGGGCTGATGGGCTGATTTTCTTTATATATCCATACATTATATTACATTTCACACCTACTCACACGATATCTTCAATTTTTTTATATGAGAGGTTTAGTTAGCTTAGGTCGTAGGGCTGGTCCCAAAATCGATTAGTTTTACTTTGACAGATAATCGTGTTTAATCTTACCCTTAAACCGGATACTTATACAATTCTAATTTTGAAGAATCTTCAGGCTATTGATAACAAAGTAGTTTCGAGCGTATAGTCACCGAGCTGTAAGCCAGTATATGTAGCCGCTCGGATAGAAGAGTGAATGCACACCTCTTTGAAGGAAGCTGCACTTCGAAGTGGTACATCTGCTGTCGCCTTGAAGTTAGTCAACTTCGTTTAAAATATGCTACAGTGCTCTCTTAGTCTGAAATTATAGTTGTTTAAGAGCTATAGGAGACTTTACCACCCTGCATAGGGTGCAGAGGTAAAGAAGGGGTATAAAATGAAAACGGAAATATAAAAAAAGCACATATGCAAGTGTAAGTATAATTTAAGGTATGATTTACGTTTTAGTTATAAAAAAAAGCTTTACCATTTTGTGGTATTTTGGAGATTAAACTATACTATTTGGACCCAAAGAGAGTTATTGTAACGCAGAGTCGGTACTCGGAGTTCCTGAAATACTATAAAGATACCTTACCTTGTTAATAAACACAAGATCGTAAATTCTAGTTTACAAATTAAAGGCCCCACCGCTACCTAAAAATTATTTAAGGAGCATTTCTTTTCGCTGCAACAAAAATTTCACGTGGCTCCTCGAATGCATTCTTTCATAAAACCTACGCAACAGTGGCAAAAAAATATTAAGAATATCGGAACAAGGAAGTAGGCAATCTGTAGCTGTTAAAATCTGTAGAGCATTAATTGTTAGCTCTTCTCCACTAGAGCTCACCTGGCTTGGATAGTAAATGTAGAAGTTATCACTCCGCTAAAAATGAATGTTAGCTCTTGTTGTTGTTGCCGATTACTTGCATAGTACACGAACTTGAAAGGTAGGAAACTCCATCTCGTGAAGGCTAAAAACTTAGGATCTACAAGCTCTCATGTTAACTGGAATGCGCAACTGAAGCTATCTATTAGGTTTGAGTTAGATAAGAATAGATGTTGCTTCCTTGTTTGGTTTAAATTTGGTAAGGCGGGACATTGTTTCATTTTCCAATGCCTAACGTAAAAACTGTTTAAGGAGCAACTTTAAATATAACAGTAAAAACAGGTAGTCTCTCTTTCATCAAACTCGTTATATTTAGTGAAGATGGTATGAGAAAAATTGTCTTTGTTATAAATAACATTGTAAATGGTAAAATATTCTTCTAATCAGTTCATTAACAAGCATTTGCTTCAAAATATTTCTCTAAACTCCCATGATAACCTTTTTTTATATCCTGAACAGGGTATATTGAGTTTGTCACGAAGTTTATAACACCCAGATCGAAGCGTCGGAGATCCTATAAAGTATATATAAGTATGTAAATGATAAGTATGTTGAGCTGAGTCGATTTAGCCAAGTCCGTCTGTTCCTCTGTCTGTCCGTCTGTCTGTTTGTATATATACGAAATAACATAATCTCCGACAAAATTTTTCAGATCGGATTACTATAGCACATACATATGTATGTAGTTTCCATCTGGACACATAGTTACTAAAAGAAATGCACCTGTGAAGGGTATATTAGCTTCGCTGCAGCCGAAGTTAACGTTTTTTATTGGTTTAGATATGATATTACATGAAAATCACAAGATAAAGCGCCACACAGAACTCTGAACAGAGCCTACCATTGACAATTAAACAAATTATAGCCCATGCTGAGACAAAGAGAGACTTACATTACCATATGGGATTATAGAAAGGAGAGATCATATTTACAATATTTAAAAATCTCACTTATATTAGGACTTAATTAAAGGGACAAGTGCAAAGCCAAAATAAACGCCTGATAGGTGACGAATTACTGAGGTAACTAGTAGCAAAAGACCCAAACGTATCAACTGTAAATAGAGTCAAAAGGGCACAGAAAAATCTTATTCAAATATTCATACTATATGTATGTATGTACAAAAGAACATTTGTTGTAACACATATAACAATCCAACTGTAATCTAAAAATTAGTTCACAACCGATTTTATCACACTTCCATGCTAACCAATCAAACCCAAAATTGATTGATATTTGCACTTGCCACCCGTCCTCACACTACCTTCCCGCACCAACGACCAGCCACTTGAAATCAAAAAAAAATATTTGAAATTTGTATTTCTACAAATATTTGACAACTTAATGCCAAAGGAGCAGCGCTAAAGGACAAAGTGAGTGACAACGCTCCCTTGCAACTCATCAGATTCCTATCTTGCCATCTCTCCAGCTCCCCAGCTGTTCAGCTAGTCGTTAGAGCAAAATGATATGGCAAATAAGTGCTGAAGCAACAGAGCAGAAAGAACACACACATACAAAAAATGAAGGCAGATAAGAAAAAATGATATTCAATACATCAAAAAAGCGCTCCTCCACAATTTATGATTCTGTAAGTGTATAAGTTAATGTGTGTATATTTGGCTATAAAACGGTAGTAACGAGCTTGACAGCTGCGAAAAATTGTTGAAACGTCACAGCGGTTATTTGAGTAAGCTGGTTAGAATGCAAACAGTCGTCGGCCCAACGGAGAAAAAGAAGAAAAAATGGAAGCTAAAGGTTGTACTTGAAAAGATTGTATTATAAATTTGAACATTGATTTCTAAAAATGTGGTGAGTAAGCGATTTAAGGTGAGATTTTGGTTGGGGCTTCCATAAATTGGTAACTGAATTTTAGGCTACTATTTGTGTCGCACTGTGTATCACTCAAAATGGAAAAATGGAGTGGTTGAAGCAAATATCCCTATCAAATGTCAACCTTACTTTCACGTGGTACCTCTGTTTAAAACGAGCAAGATTCTGTGGACCAAGTACAAGCTGTATAACCTTATCACCATCGCGGAGGAAAGAGCTTCGGCTTGTCAGCCAAGAGGCAGATCGGCTGTCCAGGTTCCAGGCTCAGATGCAGAAGGCTAACCCTCTTCTCATCTTTAATTAAGCAAATTACACAGACCAATATAAACAAAGAAATTAATAATTCCGATAACTTAAAAACGACTTTAAGCAAGAAAAACAGATCATAGAAATAAAAAAGTTGTCTTAATTAAGCAAAGAGTTCTAGCGCAACTAAATTCTCGTGCTGATCCGAGTGAAATTACAACAAAAACTGACCAGTAGTTTCTTTTTTCTAGTTGCACTGCGACACCTGACCACATTGAAACCCTTCGCCTAGAATAGAAATGGTTTGGGTATACTTAGCGTAAGCCCAAAGATGCCTTCATGTGAGCAGCATTAGATTGCAAGCCTCAAGGCAGCCGCAGACAAGATAAACGGATTAATATGTGGAGGCTTCAGGTTGAAGCAAAGTTGCAAGAATCAGGCCATTCCTGGAGACAAATCAAAACCAAAGTGACTTCTAGAAGTCTAAAGAGTCTGCATTAGATTAAAAAAATTGTTAAATATTTTTTTGTTTACTTCTGACTTCGGATTGATATCCCATGCCATTCGACCCATATTATTAGGTTAACCTGACCATTAGAATATAAAATTGGTTCTTCATGCAGCAGAACTTTTTGCACATATTAAAAAGTGCCTACAATTTGTTGTTGTATCCATTTTGTGGACTGTAATAAGGTAAGTTTTGTCTTTACCATTAAAAGACTTCAATGAATGGGGTGTCGGACAACTTTTATATAAGAAACACAAGCCTACCAATATCCCTGCGTATAACTGCGTCACAAATTTATTATACCCTTCAACGCATTGTTCGGTATATTAATAACGGTTCAATTTAACTTTAAACCATTTGCTCTAGAATGCCATCAATATCAACATTATTTTAACTAAATAAATGGGATTTTGTTTTATTTTTAACAAAATAAAATAAAATAAGTTGGCCAGCAAGTGGAATTCCGAAACTGATATGGATACCCGGATCAAGTAATGTATTTGCATGCATACACACACAATGACATATGCACATTAGAGTGTCCCAAAAATTTTTTTTTTTGATTTTTGCAACGCATACCCTCTTATTGTTTTTTAAATAATATATAATTAATTATAAAAAGTTTCGTCTATTTAGAACTACGGTAAAGCGTGCCGACTTGCATCGAAACATATCGGTACTTGAATACTAAGCTCATGTATCGATGAGCTTGTTATTGCTTGTTTATTTTATTAGTAAACGCATTGTCTTTGTTCGGTCAACATGTCAGTGGAATTACGTAGTTATAAAAAGGTCAAACATCAAATAACAGGGTCAAAACTTCCCTCTAATGGACAAGTACTTTCAGAAAGTGCTAACCTTACTATTCGTGAGTGTATTATCTATTGGGAAAAGGCACGTATACCGATTAAATCATTTCCTAACTGTATTAAGAAATTGGTAACCTTGTACCAAGTTTGACGAGATTTACAAAAAAATGCAAACAAAACACCAGCAGTTTTTGAGCAGCGTCGACAAGAGTTTGATACAAATTTGGATAACTTGTTTGATATTGCACACGCGGATGCGCTACAGTTAATAAAGATAAATGAAGATAGAGTCTTCTTTCAGCAACAGAGACAACCAGGTCGACTTGGTCACTTGGCTGGAGTGGACAAAAAATTTACAGAAAAGGCGGAGAAGTCACGTCTTAGAAACCTTAAAGAGCAAAAGAGGCGGGCTAAATATGTTTCATCATTAACTTCTTCGACATCATCTTCTGTGTCCCTACATGAAAATGTATCTTCCGATTCTGAAGTAATTGATCTACAAGAAAATCTATCCATTCCAACTGAGACGACACAGCCCGGTACTAGTAAAACTTATATAAGAAAAAATTTCATTACTCCAAAATTAGTGGCAGCATTAGATAGGTGTCAGTTAAGTATGTGACATTCTGTGTTTATTATTGAAGCGACTATTGAGGCACTTGGACATAACACTGACGAATTTCCTATTAGCAAGTCTTCCATTCAAAGAATTCGCAAGGAAAAGCGAAAAGAGCGCGCAGAAGCTATTAAGGTTTATTTTCAAAACGAGGTTCCGGATACTTTAACTGTTCACTGGGATGGAAAACTGTTACCGGCTTTAGATCCACGTAAATCTAAAGAAGAACGTCTCCCAATAGTTAGTTCGTATGATAATAAAGAACAACTCATTGCTGTGCCAAAATTGTACAGTTTTTCAAGATGCGAACAGGCACAGGCAGTTTGGAATTCTATCATTGACTGGAATCTTGAAGATAAAGTGCAGATCCTTTGTTGTGATACAACGGCTTCAAACACAGGTCGAACAGAGATTAGACAGAGAGATGCTATTTTTGCTTGCCGTCATCATATCTACGAATTGGTATTAAAAAGTGTATTTGAAGCTAAAATTCCCCAGGTAACTACAAGCCCCGATATACCTTTATTCAAAAAGTTTCAAGAAAACTGGAAAAATATCGATTCCCAGAAAATACTGAACAGTACTGAAAAGTTATCATGCCTGAGTAGATCAGAAATTGATAAACTATTAGCATTTTACCAAGCTGAATTGACTAAAGAAAACGCTAGAGAGGATTATCGAGAATTAATTGAGCTTTCAATAATATTTCTTGGCGGAGATACGCAGAACAAAATTAGAATCCGGTCTTCAGGGGCAATGCACCAAGCCCGATGGATGGCAAGAGCAATTTATTCATTAAAAATTTCATTACTAAGCTCTCAATTACGACTTTCAAATAAGGATAAGGAAGCTTTGTTAGACGTCTGCCTGTTCATCGTGACATCCAAGTCAATCCTTGGCTGCAATGTATTTTAGCTGTTAAAGCACCATTCCAAGACTTATGCTTTTTAAAAGCCATGAAGGTTTACGAAATAATCGATAAAAATATCTCAAAGCAGCTTTACAAAAGTTTTGCCAGCATTCATGGTATTTGACAGATGAAGTGTTTTCTTGTCTCTATTTGACGATGACGTTGACCAAGAAACTAAAGTAAAGATAGTTGCTAACTTCGGCCAACGGTAAACGCTACATACCATCGAAAGACGAACTTTGTGGTCCACTTTACGGTTAGTATGAAAGTCAATAATTTTAGTTTTTATTTGTTTTATTTTATGTTAACTGTCGCATTTTATTTCAGAGAAAAACATCGATGACTTTGTTTCAATAAAAAGCAAATCTTTATTCCATCGACTTAAAATAGTTAATGATAGCTTTCTTAATGAGTCTCCAACTACATGGCCAACCGCTGCAAGAGCGGTTAAGTTAATGCAAGACTTTCATGGCTTAATCACCGTCGACGAGGAACAAAAGCAATTTTTGTTACGTTGCGTTCAAGAACACAGACAGATGTATCCGGATTGTAAAAAGAAAACTTTGAAAAGAAAATTTAGTAAATAATAATTTAATGTTATTTATAAATAATCAAAAAATATAAAATATATGTAAAACGGTGTATTATTGACTACATAAATATTTTAATCCGCAATCCCTACAAAGCTTCCATACTAACTTTCATATTTCAAGTTTAACGTCAAGTCGGCACGGGTTATCGTTATTCAATCGCAATAATATTTATTATTTGAGTTATTAGGATCAAATGTAAAAAAAAATCGCGGGTATGCGTAAGTAAATTCGAAAAAAAAAAAAACGCCCTTGTTGGCTGGGACACCCTAATGTACATATACATATATAGTCAGTGAAAGTAGACGCGTTTCTAGTGGTCTAAAATATCAGCAAAAATTTGTGGTTTTTAAAGTGGTAGCAGGCTTGTTTTTGTTTGAGAATTACCGGAAGACTGGAACTGGACTTTTGAGTGATTGGATGCTAATACAAAAAATTAGATAAGTACTTTGATGTGGTTTCAACAGAATTTATTTGGCACTTATCTGCCCCCTTTTTTGGTAAATTTATATGCAAAAAATAAAAATTAATAGGAATTTCCCCACGTAACAGCGAATCAAAACCTGCACTCAATTCTTTTTTGCCGTTTTGATTTAGTCTATCAGAAGTCTTTTTCTCCTTCTTCGTTTTGCTTTGGTTACGGCATTGCCAACCATCAAAATATAAGTAAGGTTTGTAAGGTAAGGTGTAAGGTAGTTAAAATCCCAATATTTTCTGCAAACTGGGGAAAAAAATTAAAGAGCTCGAAAGCATAATGTCTGGTCAGAGACATATTAATTAAGCTATGCGTGATCTGCTAAGCTGTATCACAAGCTTGCATGACAAGGCAGAAGAGCAAGAGAATCCGTCGAAAAGAGTTATGGTAGGAAAGGCGTCGAAGGTATCCCCTATCCAAAGTGATAAAAATGCCTCAAAGAGACCTCGCGAGATATTAGAATATTTGCCATCAATGGAGAAGCCGAAAAACATAAGTCATAAAGTGCAAGCAACATTTTGAGGTCACTGAAGGCATGCACAAAGACAGTTTGGGAGACAATGGGTAGACGTTGTTAGAAAGAAAAAACCGATAGAGAAGAGAATCACAACAAAAAGGAGGGAGCGTCGTATGCGGATATCCTGAAAACAAAATAAAATGCGACTGAGGCCTTGAAGAACTGGGTGAGTTACATTACAGAAACCCTCAAAGGACGCCTACTAATTGAACTAAAAAATCAAGCAGAAAAGAGAGCTGACACGTTCGAAAGCGCCCTAGAAGGAGTTATTGGTGAGATGGCCGTAATACAGCCAAAAACTCATAATATTACCATCATGTGCAAAGACTTGAATGAAGAAATCTGTGAGGCATTACAAACGAGTGTGGGATCCAAAACCTGGGGAAGCAAAATATAAAAAATTTGCGGAAAACTCGAAATGGTACTAAAATAGCAGCAAATCTTTACTCAAGTGTGGCAAAGTAAAGATCGGGTGGTTTATCTGCGGCTTCCGGGAATTTTCACCCATTACTCGTTATTTTAGGTGCTTCCAACTAGAACATATAGCACACAAATGTTCCAGCCCCATTTATAGGTCTTCTCTTTGTACACGTTGCGGAACCCCAGGCCACGTGGCAAAGATGTACATAAATTCCCCAAGTTGTATGCTCTGTAAAGGGGAGCACTCCGTTCTAAGTACGGTTGGTCCTAAATACGCAGATATGCTGAAGTCAACGAAAAAGTGAAGATATTGCAACTAAATCTCAACCATTGCGCTGCAGCACAAGACCTTCTAAAACAGACGGTGCTAGAAGAAAAGATAGATGTCGCCTATTAACTGAACAATATTCTCAACGTTCGGAAAGCACTTGGAGTAAAGATATATGTAAGTAGCAAAGCGGCAATATGGGCCTGCAAAGGCCAAGCGTTCACATCACGTTCCTACGAATCTCATAACGGCTTTACATGGGCGAATATAGAATTAATACATTTTGTAAGTTGATATGCTCGTCCTAGCGGAACAATTGGCGAATTTGAAGATTTTCTCCTGGATTTATCTCTGGAAATCAGAAGCAAATCGTCAATAATAATAGCGGGAGACTTCAACGCATGTTCTACTGCTTGAGGTAGCAGAATTACAAACCATCGTGGTCGCCTCACTCTAGAATTTTTGAGTCAAACAAACCTTATGATTACAAACAGTGGGACACAAAATACCTTTCGAAAGGGAAACAAAGGTTCAATAATAAACTTAATGTTTGCTAACGACGTGCTTAGCAGGCATACTAAGTGGAAGGTGTCAGATATGTACACAAATAGTGACCATATGGCTATATTTGCTGAAGTTTCGTTCTCCCAAGAAACGGAACACTGTCCGAGAAATTCCTCTCGAAATCGGAGTTGGCTGCAAAAGGAATTTGATACTGACGTTTTTGAGAGCATCTGGAGTGCGGCAAAGGCATCAGGCGAAAACGCAGCCCACTTAGTATCCGCTGTGCGGAAGGAACTAGTTGCAGCATGCGATGCAACTATGCGCAGGTCGAGATACTATAACAATCGAAAGCCGGTATACTGGTGAAACGACGAAATTGCCAAGCTGAGGAAGCTTTGTCACTTAGCTAGACGCCGCCTACAGCGCAACCAGGGAAGTGATAACGAAATCAGCCTCAGAGGAGTATTTAAATGGCAAAAAAGCTCCTGAAGCCAGCCATTATCCGTAGTATGAAATCCTGTTTCGAAAAGCTCTGTGAAGAGGCGAACATATACCCCTGGGGAATGGCTTACAAAATTTGTATATCGAAGTTCAAAAATAAGTCGCAGCAACCCAAGAACGCATTATTTATGACAACTGTTGTCGAAGCGTTATTCCCGACACATGCCTCCATTTCCTATATTAAACGAAACGAAGCTACGGAGCCACCCCTATTAGTCATAAAAGATGAAAATCAAAAATTTCAAAGCGCCAGAATAGATGGTATACCAAATAGAGCCCTTAAAGAAGCCATAACTCTAAGGCTCAGATTATTTGTTAACATTTACAATGCGTGTATATTAGAAGAGGTATTCCCCGATCCGGGGAAGATACAGCGTCTGGTTCTAATGCCAAAGCTAAATAAGCTCCCAGAAGAACCTTCATCTTATCGACCTCTTTGCATGCTCGGTACAATTGGGAAAGTGTACGAAAGCATTGTAAATAACCGCTTAGAGTTAGCAATCCAAAAAGCCGGCGTATCATCAGAGAGACGATGCGGCTTTATTAAAAAGAGGTCCACTATTGACACACTAAGAGAAGTAGTTGATACTGCAAAATGTGCAATAAGTGGAAAAAGATGGAAAGGTGATAGGAAAAAATACTCCACGCTAATATCCCTGGATGTGAAGAACCCGTTCAACTCCGCAAAGTGGGCAAATATAATAAAAGCTCTACACGATATACACGCTCCTGTGATAAATATTATAATGAGTTATTTTCAAAATAGGAGATTTCTGTACGAGACGGATGACGGCACTCAGAGCTACACTATCTCCAGTGGAGTACCGCAAGGCTCGGTTTTAGGCTTGCTGCTATGGAACCTGATGAACGACGTGGTGTTAAAAATACCGCAACCAAAAAATGTGAAAACAATCGCTTATGTGGATGACCTCCGAATCAAATGCAATGGCAGCTTAAATGGTCTGCGCCGATGGTTTGCTGGCTGAGCAGAAAACAGAAGTCCTGCTCATAAGTTCAAGGAAAATTGAGGAGAAAATACCGCTGACCATAGGAGAATGTGAGATTACTTTACAGCCGCAGTTGAAGTATCTTGGGGTAATGGTGGACTCAAGACAAGGCAATAAGTTCAGTGATCCTGTATGCGGCTACAATATGGATACAGGCGCTAGAAACAAAATCATAACAAAGTGCATAGGCTTTAAGCAATACGTGTGATTATGTAGTGCTTTCCGAAACATTTCAAATGACGCTGCTGAAGTATTAGCTAGAATGGCGCCGATTGACATCCAGGGAGACGAATTAGCGCGAATATATGTATAAAAGAGACGTCTACCACAGCAAAAAGAGAAGAGATAATAAAAAGCATTGCAATGTGGCAGCAACGGTGACAAACTTCATGCAAAGGACGGTGGAGCTACCGACTGATTTGTGGATAGGTAGACAACATGGAGACCTGGATTGCCACCTTACCCACATACTCAGTGGGCATGATTGCTTCAGAAGCTTCCTATTCAAATAATGTAAGGACTTTAGTCAATACTGTCCGACGTGTACAGAGTGAATAGAAAACTTTGAACACGTGTTCTTTTATTGCCCTCGGTTTTCAAGTATAAGGACAAAGCTGAAAATCACCCTTGGAGGTAGTATCACGGTGGAAAATTTGACAGCACTTATGTGCGAGTCATCTGTAAAGTGGAAAGCTTTCAGCGAAAAGGCAAATCTAATTGTGACAAAATTGAGACATTTAGAACAGATTAGGCGTCAGTCAGTCCGTGCAATAGAAGAGACTTAAATGTTTTCTCCTCTCCCATGAAGTAATACTTTGTCCAGTGGTCCCGTGGGAGAGATATGAGGTGGGAGTAGGTTACGTTTAGCGGATTAAACTCCCGCATTCCGGCTTTCGATGCTCCCACCTACTATAAAAAAATGTCTATATACATAGTTATGAAATAATAAATATGCTTAGAACTACATTTTTACTTTTTTCACATCAACAAAGGTTACTCTCTTTTTTGCTTGACGTTTATGTAGAAATCAGTCTGTGTGTTGAGGGTTTCATTGCATTGAAGTTTTCTAGAAGGCAAGTTTGAATATGTGTTTATATGTATGTATGTGTGTGTATGTTCTGAGTTTATATATATATACTTTGTTTGTTACAATGTTGATACGAATTTCTGTTATTTGGATTAAGTTTTGAAGAGGGTGCGATATTTAGATGACTTTATATACCGTTTGAAACAACTGAGGTTACGTATACGCAGGGGAGCGGTATATTTTTTTATTATTCGCCTCGAAGAAGTAGTATTTAATTAGTTGAAGAAAAAAATTAATGTTAAATTTATAAACACTAACGGAATTGAAAACATTATATCAAACAAAAATTTAAGCACAGGAATTAGTTTTTCAAAATCATTTTGAGATATCTATAATTTCCAACCGAATTTAGATCTTATCAAAAGCTTTAAACTAAACAGTTATTTAAAAGTGTTAGCATTTATCTGAAAGCAAAAAATATTGGTCAAACTTATTTTAGAAATGTCAATTGAAAGGTCCATGATTTGAAATCAACAATAGAACAGATCAAAAAAACCTAAAATTATACATAAAATGAATACATAGTGTTGCCGACTATTAGAAATGAAAAAATTTAAACTTACTTTTGAATTGTTTGTCGGATCAAAAATGTATTCTAAAAATAATTATGGAGCCAAGCCGATTAAAATAAAAGAAAAACTGGGCAGCGTTGCTAACTAAATCAAAAAAAATTAACAAGTTTAAACTTATTTTAAAAATGTTTGTTTAAATTGCTTGATTTTATTTTAAAATTTACATTGAGATACCTTAAAGTTCGAAAAATCACTAATTGGGAATCACATTTAAGTCAGATTCAAAATTTAACACAAACATTTGCTTAAGTTTGCATAATTTTCCAAAGTTAAAATAAAGTTGCCACCTTTTTTTTATAAACGTTAATTTGGCTTTTGTTAATTTTGTTTTATAGATTTTATTTTGGCTTTTGTAATTTTAAATCTTTTTAATAAAATTACTTTGCGGAAGGTTTTGGATATGATAATGAGGAAAATGGTTGTCGTCTGTTTACATTTAATATTAGTTAAAAAATATGTGTATTTTCAAGTTACTTTTATTCAAATTGCATTATTTGTTAGCCATTGTATAGAAAAGATTGGCACCTGTTTATATTTATTATTATTTGTATTCTTAAAAAAAATACTAAGCAACTTTAGAGAACATTCTAATCAAGAAAATTGTCAACTGGAAAAACGACATTTCCATTAATTTACTTCAATTTAACCATAAAATTTAAGAATTATTCATTATTTGATAATTCAATATTCGCAAATATATATATTATTTTTAATTTAATTTAATAAAATTGTTTTAATTTATATTAAGCAATATCACGAAAAAAAGTTGGTGTAAAATAAATTATAATTAGCTGGCAACCTTTTTTAATAACCTAATTTCTTCAAAAATTTCAATTATTCCTTCTGCCCGAAGATAAAAATCTGCAACTCTTTCAAATAAAACTTTATTGTGTTTAAAGCGACTTCCCACATATTTATAAATAACACTTAATAAACTTTTTTAATGACTCAGTGTATTATTCAACAATTAAAAGTATTTAAATATCATATTTTTTAACTTTTAATTAAAATACTTAATCTTAACTAATTACACGTTTTAAGATCGATAAATAAACATTCCAAATAATTCAAACTCATTTAAAAATGTTTTTGCTACGCTAATTTTGCTCTTCATATATTCTTGGCAATTATTAAATAATAATTCAATTTAAATTGCTGCAGTATTTAGCTTACACATACATATATATATATGTATATTACCGGTTTCTTTTGCGGATGCTGTTGCTGGCACTGGCGGCAAATGGTCACTCTACAGCGTCATCCATGCGAAGGACGGCGGCCGGCAAAAGATATGCATACACATATATGCATACTTACAAAATCTCACTGGCATTTAGATTTAAATTAAAATGTGCCATCAATCATACCCAATTCGTTTCGCGCAAAATTAGTGTCCATATCAATGACCTGCTGCAAATGGTTTAAAATTCCAGCATCAGCATTATAAAAACGGAATGTAGGTAAATATGTGGGAATGTATACAAAATAGTTTTACATTTAAATTTGAGGTTTATAACAGTAAAGAAATATATTTTGAGATAGAAACATTTTTAGGAGACCATGAAAAGGAAGGATGGAGTCATGTGTAGAAGTTCACGCAAGTGAGGATAGTTCTCTGATCGCCATTCACTTGGGACTGGCCAGAAACGATTCTTTTACATATGACTCAAGCAGCTCACGACTTCCTGTCTTTGACCATGTAGGCCATGCCTTAGAACATCCGTTTGAAGGCGAGCTAAAGTGAGAAGGCGAAATATCCCCTACTTAGGGTTGTGCGCAGGGTTTGGGATCCGCTACGTGAAAAAACATCCCCAATGAAAACCAACAATCAGCCTCGGATAAGAGACCCCCCTTTTGATGACAACCATGGCAAGCGAAATAAGGACTACGAATTAAGGGCATGCACCTGGAGTGTCCGGTCCCTTAATTGGGAAGGTGCCGCTGCCCAGCTAGTTGATGTTCTCGTAAAAATAAAGGCTGACATCACCGCCGTCCATAACGGGACAAGGACAGAGACGAATAGGTCCTTGTGACATTTACTACAGTGGTCATTTAAAGGAGCGCAAGTTTGGTGTGGAATTCGTGGTGGGAGAGAGACTCCGTCACCGAGTACTATCATTCCCTCCTGTAAATGAATATCTCCACAATCCGCATCAAAGCGAGGTTTTTCATCATATCGCTTATTTGCGCCCACGCCCCGACGGAAGAGAAGGACGATGTGACCAAAGATGCCTTCTATGAGCGCTTGGAGTATGAGCGCTGCTCCCGCCACGATGTCAAAATCGTTCTTGGCGACTTTAACGGCAGGATGGGCAAAGAAGGTATCTTTGGCACTACGGTCGGTAAATTCAGTCTCCACGAGGAAACATCCCCAAATGGGTTGAAGCTGATCGACTTCGCCGGGGACCGAAATATGGTTATCTGTAGTACTAGATTCCAGCATAAGAAGATACATCAAGCTACCTGGCTGTCACCGGATCGAAAAGCCACCACCCAGATCGATCATGTTGTGATAGACGGAAGACACGTCTCCAGTGTTTTAGATGTGCGTGCGCTCCGAGGTCCTAACATCTACTCGGACCACTATATTGTTGCAGCCAAAATTCGCACTCGCCTCTGTGCAGCAAAAAACGTACGCCAACAAACACAAGGATGGTTCGACGTCGAGAAGCTGCAATCACAACAGACAGCCGTACGTTTTTCTACTCGGCTTGCACTCCTGCTCTCTGAGAGCACTCGTCAACAACTCGGTATAAGAGAACTGTGGCTCGGCATTTCAAACTCCTTATGTACAGCTGCAAACGAAACCATTGGTTTTCGGAAAGTGCAAAAGAACAGCTGGTATGGCGAGGAGTGCCGTGTCGCAGCGGAAAGAAAACAGACTGCGTACCTCGCAACGTTACGATCGACCACAACACGTGCGAGATGGGATAGATTGAAGAAGGAAGCGAGACGCATTTGCAGACAGAAAAAAAAGGCCGAAATGAGTGAGTACGAAGAGCTTGATAAGCTGGCCGACAGGGGTAATGCTCGAAAATTCTACGAAAAGATGCGGCGGCTTACAGAAGGTTTCAAGACCGGAGCATACTCTTGTAGAACCCCCAAAGGTGATCTAGCAACCGATGCCCAAAGCATACTTAAATTATGGAGGGAACACTTCTCCAGCCTGCTGAATGGCAGTGAACGCGCGACTCACAAGTTGAACCCGATTCCCCAATCGATGACGATGGAGCAGACGTTCCATTGCCCGACCACGAAAAAGTGCGAATAGCAATTACCCGCCTGAAGAACAACAAAACGGCAGGGGCCGACGGATAACCGGGCGAGCTATTCAAACACGGCGGCGAAGAACTGATAAAGGGTATACATCAGCTTCTTTACAAAATATGGTCGGTGTGCTATGCCCAATCCATAAAAAAGAAGACCCAACAATCTGCGCCAACTACCGTGGGATTAGCCTCCTCAACATCGCGTACAAGGTTCTATCGAGCGTATTGTGTGAAAGATTAAAGCCCACCGTCAACAAACTGATTGGACCTTATCAGTGTGGCTTTAGACCTGGTAAATCAACAACCGACCAGATATTCACGATGCGCCAAATCTTGGAAAAGACCCGTGAAAGGAGAATCGATACACACCACCTCTTCGTCGATTTCAAAGCTGTTTTCGACAGCACGAAAACGAGCTGCCTCTATGCCGCGATGTCTGAATTTGGTATCCCCGGAAAACTAATACGGGTGTGTAAACTGACGTTGAGCAACACTCAAAGCTCCGTCAGGATCGGGAAGGACCTCTTCGAGCCGTTCGATACCAAACGAGGTTTCAGACAAGGTGACTCCCTATCGTGCGACTTTTCCAATCTGCTGCTGGAGAAAATTATTCAAGCTGCAGAACTGAGTCGAGCAGGTACAATCTTTTATAAGAGTGTACAGCTGCTAGCGTATGCCGATGATATTGATATCATCTGCTTTCTCCAGACTTAACAAGGAAGCAACGCAAATGGGTCTGGCAGTGAAGGAGGGCAAGACGAAATATTTCCTGTCATCAAACAAACAGTCGTCCCACTCGCGACTTGGCTCCCACGTCACTGTTGACAGTCATAACTTTGAAGTTGTAGATAATTTCGACTATCTTGGAACCAGCGTAAACACCATCAACAACGTCAGCCCGGAAATGAAACGCAGGATTACTCTTGCCAACAGGTGCTACTTCGGACTGAGTAGGCAATTGAAAAGTAAAGTCCTCTCTCGACGAACAAAAGCCAAACTCTATAAGTCGCTCATAATTCCCGTCCTGCTATATGGTGCAGAGGCTTGGACGATGACCACAAACGATGAGGCGACGCTACGAGTTTTCGAGAGAAAGGTTCTGCGGTTTATGGTCCTTTGCGCGTTGGCCACGGCGAATATCGCATTCGATGGGACAATGAGCTGTACGAGAAATACGACGACATTGACATAGTGCAGCGAATTAAAAGACAGCGGCTACGCTGGCTAGGTCTTGTTGTCCGGATGGACGAAAACACTCCAGCTCTGAAAGTATTCGACGCAGTACCCGCTGGGGGAAGCAGAGGAAGAGGAAGACCTCCACTCCGTTGAAAGGACCAAGTGGAGAAGGACCTGGCTTCGCTTGGAATATCCAATTGGCGCCACGTAGCGAAGAGAAGAAACGACTGGCGCGCTGTTGTTGACTCGGCTATAATCGCGTAAGCGGTGCCCGCCAGTAAAGAAGAAGAAGAAGAGGAACCTTTATGACAAACGTATTTCATGAAATGGTTGAGCAAATGCAGTACGTCACAAAAAGAAAAAATTATGATACTTAAACAATATGGAGTCCTTACCATATCTAGCTCGATATCAACTTTTTGTTTGAGCCATACCTGAACTGTAATTAGTTCGTTTAATTCTCCCCACTAGAGTTTAATGTTGAGTTGAATTTCAGTCAGAATCTAGTGGATTTAATCTTTGATGGTTACTTTTATGAAATTACATTTTTGATTTTTTTCTTTACCCTTCAGGATTGTTGAAAATCTTTACTGCAAAAAATTTTTTATATATACTAATATACTTTAGTCGTATAGGTTATGTTAGGTTGTGATAGGTCGTAGGAATGATCCAAAGATCGATTAGTTTCACTTAGACACACATTCATAATTTGTGTTACCCATAAACTCTTATATTCTTGAATCAATTGAAACTAATAAGATCTGATAAGATTTGTAAAGCGTCTATCAAACTCTCCTAGATCTTTTACATTACATATTCGTTCTTCACGGAAATGTATATAATATGTTTGCCCTGAATACAGAAGATATTTGACCAAAATATTGAAGATCTTCTTTGTTACTTGTAGTATGACTAATCCTTATAAATTCAGTTGCACCGAAGCTTCACGAATAAAAAGGATTTGCGACTAGAACTCTGTGTGGTCAGTTTGTTTCCTTTGGTGATCTAAAAGAACGTGTGCCATAACTAAATCGACTCAGTTCATCACACTAATGATGACTCCGACGGTGATACAAATTTCGATTGCCTTTTGTCGACTTAACTTCACTTTTCGGGTACTCAACAACATTTGATGTTACTAAAAATTGTGTAATTTTTACCACAAACTATCATTTCTTATCCTCATAGCTCTTTTTGTACGAGTATTGTTTTTCAATTTGATTTCCCACAACAAATGACAGTTCGATCGTCACATCATAGAAATTACTGTCACTGACAAAAAAGCATCATTAATAATGAAATATGCATAATACATATATCTATAACTTATATAAAAGTGTATGAAAATATAAAAACACTAACACTCGCATGCATTTCACTACCGAAGGCACACTTTGCCACATCAGCAACAGGAAACACACGGCCACAACAGTGCTGCCAGCCATTAGCAAATCAATCACTTAAATAATCATTTCATCTGTCGTTTACGTCAGTCAATTGGTGAAGTCACTTTATTGAAGTCTCTCATAATAAAAAGCGAAATATTTTTATAAATGAATGGGCAAATGAATGTGGCAAATTGAGAGCAACGCGTGCATGTATGTTGAAAGGATAAAATCAAAAACAAAATTTAAAAATGTGTGGTGTTAAATTGGTTTGGTTGTGCAGCGGCTTTACTGATAATCACTTGTGGAGAAAAATCGGATTTCCGTTTGAAATTTTGATATTGAAACGACATAAAACAACTCGGATCTTTGGTTAGTAATACATATGTTCAACTGCTGGATAGGCACTTTATCAAGACATGATGACATAAAAAAACAACCGAACGCTTTATGAGATTCATCTTAGATCCATTATAGTATTAAATAAAGTTACCGAAGATTTGCGATATTGATATACTGGAGCGTGGAGTTCATCGTCTCTCCACTTGATATCTGTTGTGCTATTTACCTTTCCAACACCTGTGCTCAAAGGCTCGGGTTTTTAGAGAAGCAAAACAAGTCATACATCATGAAGTATTGAGTATTTTAGAACTTATTTTCGGATACTACTTTCTATCTCTATTCAAACCGAGAGTGACCACTATTACTAAGCTGGCTCTCTCTCTAGTTATAAAAGCCTCTCATCGATATACATATAAACAAACCATTTGAGATACTTTGCATCATAACTACTAGATTAGATTAGAATTCATACTATACTAAAACAACACAGAGTCCTCGGTTTATCTCTATAATACAAAATAATAATAAAATCCCTTCGATAGTTGCTGAACAAGATCTGTAAAAAATGACAAAAAAAAAGTAATGCATTACGACTATTCGAATATTGTAAAAAATATTTTTGAAAATAACTTGGTTGCTCTCCTTAAACTTTCATCCATAACCATATCTACAAAGTGAATATTGTTTCTAAGTCTTAGGTCTCTTAAAATCTTCTCAGTTGAAGCAAGCCAAAACTATAGTTTGTAAGGTACTTATTATACACCGCAGCAACACAGTCCCGGTTATTTCGGTATTAAATATTATAATAGTAAGATTTCTAAGGCAACTACTGCACAAATGCTGCATTAGTGGAAAGCATTTCAATTTAAATGGATTGCTTCTGATTCCAAAACGAGTCTGTCCACAGCTGGATGAAGGATGTATTGATATGGTTTGGCTATAAGATTGAAGTCGTCTTCTATCGCTTTGGTTATTCGAAGAGCATTTCAACAGTGGATCGAGTTTCACATACTCGTACACTGCTGCATAAGATTTCTTACCTAATTTTCATTAATTTTTTCATTAATTTTTCATTCATACTTCGATCTCTGCCACAGTTGCTAATTTTTATAATTTTTATTCGAAGTTTTGGCAGATAGCTAGACATCCCGGATCTAGTGAGTTATTTGCCTTCAGTAAGACTATCCAGTGCCATAGCGCTATCGGCGTTCATGCTGTAAGTTGAGAATCTTACTGGACTGTAAATGGTACTCGTATAAGACGAGGTGGAAACATCTCAGCACTTTATTCTAGCTTGCTTTGCATTTTCTATATCATGGCGAAAACAGATGGAAGATATCTAACTGAACTTGTTGGAATAAAAATTAAACGGCCACAAGGCTCTTTGCTGAGTTATAAATTCAAATTACAGGAGTTATATTTTTATGGTATTTTTGTAGTATAACCTAAAGAATTTTGTTCTGTGAACATTTGAAATAGCTACAATCAAGAGCAGAAATATTGAATACCAATTGGAGATTCACCCGAAGATAGGTCCTCTTTCATCACATCTTTCCAACGGAGTGAGCTGTAGTGATTTCGTCCATCCGGACGACATGACCTAGCCAGCGTAACCGCTGTCTTTTCATTCGCTGAAAAACATAAATATGTGAATGTCGTCATATATGTTGTACAGTTCATCGCTCCATCGAATGCGATATTTGCCGAGGCCAATGCGCAAAGCACCATAAATCTTTCGCAGAACTTTTCTCTCGAAAACTCGTAATGTTGACTCATCAGATGCTGTGAGTGACTTATAGAGTTTCGTTTTTGTTCGTCGAGAGAATACTTTACTTCTCAATTGCCTACTTATTCCGAAGTAGCACCTGTTGGCAAGAGTTATCCTGCGTTGGATTTTACGGTTGAGGTTGTTGTTGTTGTTGGTGTTGATGCTGGTTCCAAGATAGAAATTTTCTTTGACTTCGATGGTATGACTGTCAATAGTGACTTGGGAGCCAACTCTTTCCCGATCCTGACTGATCTTTTGGTGTTCCTCAACGTCAGTTTATATAGCCGTATTAGTTCGCGGGGATACCAAATCTATATCGTGGCTTAAACAAGCTTGTTTTCGTGAAATCGCAAGGCAGCTTTGAAATCGGCGAAGATTCTCTTTTCACGTGTCTTTTCTTTGGTTTGGCACGTGGTGAATATTTGGTCAGTTGTTGATTTTACAGACCTAAAGCCACACTGATCAGGTTCAATCAGGTTGTTGATGGTGGGCTTAAATTTTTTACACAATACGCTCGATATAACCTTATATACGATGTTAACCCATTAATGACAACGTATGATGTATCATACACAAAAAGAGCTTTTCCTAAAAATTCGTTAAAAATCCAAAATAAAATAAAAGCTTTTTATATTTGCAGTGTGAGCGAGATAAAAGGATTTTTGCATTAGAAAAGCTTTTTAGTTGTCGCTTAAAGCTCATTTGTTTACAATTTTCGCGCCAATTTACGTAGCATTTTTCGGAAAAGTGAATAATGACTCGAAAGTGAGTTTTATATTTTTATAAATAGTAAGCGAGAAATTTGCATAACTTAAAATGTGCATAAACTTAAAGCTAAAACCCTAAGCTATCAAATGAATATAAAGTGCAGTGAGAAATTGAGCTCCGAAAGTGTTTTAACTATTTTTAAACTATTGCGTATGTTTTATCATACGTAAACGCTAGCCCAGTTTTTGCTATATGAAAATTCATTCCTAATATCTCCTTGTTGACAAGCAAAAACTGAAGAGATAGTTGGATGGCTCCAAGATTTAAATGAAGATGACTTTGCTCCTCCCGAAGAACAGGAGTTGTCCCATTGCGATGACGCAGATGAAGACGATGAAGGTACACTGGGTGATTTGGGTCGTGGAGTTCTTAAAAGGGCATCTGAAATAAGAATTGATAACTAAGAACGTAGAGGAGCAACAGTTTCTAAATGAAGCGAGCAGTGCAATAGCCCCACGTACAAGGACTTCAACTCAAAGGAAAACTAAAAACAAGAAGATTTGCCGAAAATGGTTCAAGGTAGTACTAAAAGCAAGTGAATGTTCTATCACAGCAATACGCGAGCATACTCCGGAAATTGTAGCAGATATTTTGGAAAATGATTTAAGTCCAAAACAACTTTTTAAAAGAATTTTTGATAGCGAATTTATGGAATGTATACAATCAGAGACTGTTAAGTACGTCATAAACAAAGGAGATGAAGCTTTCACCGTAAGTCTTTAGGAGTTATACACATATTTCGGCATCCTTATACTAAGTGGATACAACAAGGTGACTACCCTGAACCACAAATTCACTTGCTTACTTGTTAAATTAAACATTTTTATTTTAAGGTTCCAGCTACTCGCAAGTACTGGGAGAGAGAAAGTGATGTGTACAATCATTTAGTGGCAAGTTCAATGGCGAGGAATAAGTTTGAAAAAATACATCGCTACCTTCATTTCAATTATAATACACAAATTGATTCGAATAATAAGGCATTCAAAGTTCAGCCTGTTCTTGATCTTTTAAATACAAAGTTTAAAGAGCTTGGAAAAACCCTTTGGAACTTTATTTTCTGTAGACGAATCGATGGAGCCGTATTTTGGTAAGCAATCTTTAAAGGACTTTTTCACGAGGAAAACCAATTCGCTATGGATACAAAATTTGAAATTTTGTATTGAAAGTGCTCCTTTGAGCAGTATGAAAAGAGAACTCCATGGTACTTGTGAAGCACTAAAATCTAAAAATATTACCCCAGTTAGGTGAAATGATAACAATAATGTCACCATTGCAACAAATTGCAAAAACGACAACATAACGACAACAACCGGATTATGCAAAAGATATGATCTACAACAGAAACGCAGACAAGACGTAAAGCAACCAGTCATTATCAAGAAGCATAATTCGGGAATGGGTGGAGTCGATCTCTTTGACCAGCAAAGGGCAGCGTACCGAACTCGGATTCGGTCAAGAAAATGGTATTGGGCCATTTTCAGATTTTGCTTAAATGGTGCCGTTGTAAATTTATGGATATTATATCCGAAAGCTTATCCACAAGTTACCCTTCTCGGCTTCATCCGACGACTTACAAGCAGCATATTTCCCAAAACCAATTGATTTTCAGCCAGTCTCATCACGAAAGAGAAAACGAGAAAACGAAACTAGATACTACGGAGTCGAGCACTACGTAAATTACTCAAAAACTCAGCGCCGGTGCAAAAATTGTGGAAATTGTACGAAATTTATATGCAAGAAATGTAATTTTGGCTTGCAGCCAGATAACTATTTCTACAAATATCATCTAAACTGAGTCAGCAACTAAATCTGAAAATTAACAGTAAATGTGCCATTAAATATATCAATACAATGTCAATTTGAACTCAAAAGTTATAGTGATGTTTACATTTTATTTTCATAGAGGCAGGTCTCCGTATACGTTTATGTATGATAAGTATATCATACGCTCCGCTGCGCCCACATCTTTTGAGATATTTTTTTGAAAATTGGAAATTACCCTTTTAATATCATTACAGACATCTGCTTAAAATTTCTGTAGCTTATCATAGCGGGTTTTAGGCGTGAGCAGTAATGGGTTAAGGAGTATTATCCTACAGTAGTTGGCGCAGATTGCAGGGTCTCCCTTTTTATGGATTGGGCAGATCACATTTAGGTTTCAATCATTGGACATGCTTTCATCTGACCATGTATTGTAAAGTAGGTGATGCATGCACCTTGAAAGTCCTTCGTGCCCATATTTGAATCACTCGGTCGGTAATCCATCGGCCCATGTCGCTTTGTTGTTCTTCAGGCGGGTAATTGCTATTCAAACTGCTTCATGGTGGGGCAGTGGAACGTCTGTTCCATCTTTATCGATTAGGGCATCGAGTTCGTCATCTCCTGGTGTTAAGCTTTCAGTGCCACTCTGAAGGCTGAAGAAGTGTTCTCTCTATAATTTTAGTATGCTTTGGGCATCGGTTACCAGATCACCTCCTTGGGTTCTACAAGAGTATGCTCCGGTCTTGAAACCTTCTGTTAGCCGCCGCATTAGAAATTTCGAGAATTACTTCTGTCGGCCAGCTTTGTAAGCTCTTCATGCTAACGCATTTCTACCTCTCTCTTTTTTGTCTGCAAATGTTTTTCGCTTCCTTCTTCAACTCTCGGTATCGCATCCCGCACGTGTTGTGGTCGAGATAGGCAGTTTGTTTTCTTTCGGCACTCATCGTATCGGCTATTCTTTTGAATATTCCGAAAACCAATGATTACCCTTATACCGAGTTGTTGACATGTGCTCTCGGAGAGCAGGAGTGTAAGTCGAGTAGAAAACCGTTCGATTGTCTGCTGTGATGGTAGCTTCTCAACGTCGAACCTTCCTTGTGTTTCACAAAATTATCGATCTGGTTGGCGGCTTTTCGATCCGGAGAAAGCCAGTTAGCTTGATGAATTTTCTTATGCCACTTTAGGATGTTTTCCCGTGCAGGCTAAATTTGACGACCGTTGTTCGAAAGATACCTTCTTTTGACAACTTCGCTTTAATGCAGATTGTGGCTAGACGTTTATCCACCGAAGTGAATGTTAGTAATCGGCGACGGAGTCTCTCTCCCACACCAAACTTGCGCTCCTTTAAATGCCACAAGATACTTGTCTCAGTCCTTGTTCCATCCATCGCACTTCTTGGACGGCGGTGATGTCAGCCTTTATTTTCACGAGGACATCAACTAGGTGGGCAATGGCAGCTCCACAATTAAGACGCCAGACATTCCAGGTACGTGTTCTCAAATCGTAATCCTTAATTAGTTTATGTTGTGTAATTAGTGTATCCTTCCGTCGCTTGCACAAAATCTCACTTTTTAAGGATTACAATCAAACTGTCAATTTCAAGCTTGACATATCCTGCGACCATTTGGGTGATAAAGTGTAGCTGAGGAGACACACATGATGAGGTTGTTGAATTTAAACGAAGTAGTTGGAAGTAGAAAATAGGCGGAATGGACAACAACACATTGCGGTAAAAGCAGCCATAGCCATCTATAATCCGCAAAATCTCGATAGAATAACGAGTCAGTGGGGGCGAGGCATGCATAAACCATTTGCATGTGTGAAGGAAAAGCGAAAGATGAGAAATGAAAAATGCATGAAATCAAACACATACGAACAAGCGCGTGCATATATGTAAATCAGAAAAGACTAAAAAGGAAGTAAGTAGCTTAAATATTGTTTTGATTTGATGCCGGTTGCAATTGCGATAAATGTATGAAGACGGAAGCATGAAGGCATTACATTTGTGGTTAAAACGAAGGCATCAAACAGCAAACGCGAACTTACAAACGAACTTATGTGTAATATAAATTTATATTATGCTTATACGCATATTTTCTACATTCATATGTGTATACATATGTATCTACATAGGGTACTTTACAAGGGTGTTCGTTTGTGTGACTGTGAGTCAATTGATATACACAAAAATTATTTTTCAACACAAAAAGTCTCAAATGTGACAGTGCCATTGGCGATTGACATTTATTTGGCACTCAGTGGAAGGAAATTGCTCAAATATCTGAGCACACATACAAAGAAACATACGTGCAAGTTCATGCTTGGCTGCCACTGTGTGAGCAATAAATAACTGATGACCGCTGTCCTTTCAGTGCGCAGCGCCAGACACGTACGAAAATCGCTTAGCGCATTCGAATTGGCTGATATAATAAACGAATAAAATAAGAATAATAATGAAATAAAAATAAAAGAGAATAAAAGTAAATTAAATTTCAGCTAAGTAAATTTGTTGGAAGTAATTTGTTTCTAATAATGCAAAAAGTTACTACAACACCCTTCACAAATACAAAAATATTCTTTACAATGACTTCATTTCAATTTTAATCAGCTATTTAAGTGATCCGATCTGAACAATTTCTTCAAAGCTGAAACCGTTGCCTTACACAATATTCCATGCAAACTTTCGGGAAAATATCTCTTTAAGTAAAACAGTTTTCCGTACAAGCACTTGATTCTGATTATTCAATTCGTATGGCAGCTTTATAATACTTCAGTTTCTTATGAAAGAAAATTTCAGTTCGATATCTTAAAAACTGAAGGACTAGTTCATGTTTCTACTGAGGAAAATGGCTTAATCGTTTTAGCTTTTATTTTTGATAATTTACATATACATATATTTTATAAGACGACGCTTCTTTCTGGGTCTAACAATCTTCATGGCTTTTAAAAAATTACAAACATATAGTAACTATCGTAAAACATTGTTGCCGTATTGAAAAAAAAAATTCTCTCAAAATAATATATAATTTCTTCATCTTTAACTTCCCAACGCTTCAACTAAAAATACGCGTTCTTCCGCATTGATTTTCGCTGAGCGTCACTCTTCTTAATGCAATGAACACACGCCGCTGACTTGGCTGCTCTCCAAGTTCGACCTTCAATGTTTACATTGCCTCACTGGACGCAAGTGTCGCTGCACGTTCACAGCACGACAAACAGATTTCCAGCAGATAAAGCATATAGACGCCCATACGGAAACGCCTTTTCCCGTTTATTCATGCAGCTCCTTTCTTGTTTTTGTCTTTGCAATTTTCTGAATAAATGTTTTCATAGTTGTGTTCTGGAGCGTGGCGTATACGTAATGTATTTAAATATAAATTGCTTAAACTAATCGGTGTGTCTGCCCAGCAGAGCTTCTGCTTAGAAAGCTTTTCTCTCCTCCTCAATCTGCTGTCACGTCGTTTCCGCGTAAAGAGTGGCGAATTTCCGGGTTATGTTTCAATTGTTTTTTGTTCAGCTTTTGATTTGAGCCATGTGGCACAGTAATTCTAAGAACAAGGAATGACAACTAACTAGTTTCACACCAATGCACACTGTGTCGTTTAATACAAGCTAGGGGGACAAAAATATTAGTAATTTAATTATGTTGGTCGTGTTGATTAATTATTTTAAGTTTCATTGAATAAATTAATATATTTTTTTAAATTTACGAATTGAAAATAAAAATTTGTGTACAAAATATATTTAATAATTTTTTTTTTTTAATTTCTGAACATTCAATAACATTTACTTGAACGTAGAAAATAGAGAAATTTACAATAACAATAATAAGTGTGTTCAACTAATGAGAAACGCGCTGAATAATATGTGATTTTTCTACGAACAGACCTAATAATAATAATAACATAAAAATAACAATAACACACAACAACAAAATGCTTAACACTACTATATCATTACTCTTTAACTCATTATCACTGTTAGATTCATCTGAATCAGATACTAGATAATCTTTATCGTCATGGTCACACATTACCGTGACATGTGACGCGGTACTTTTGATGGTGTTGAAGGCGGGGCAACTAAAATTCGTGGCTATATGCGACTGCTTTCTGGTAAGCTGTTCGCGAAATCAACGGCAGTCCTTATTACGGTCGTCTTCAGATTTCTTCGAGAGTTGCCCAATTGGAAGAATTCAAGTTCTAATTACCTGTACCAGGATTTTATGCACGGTGACTGGCATAAAGTACCAACAAAGGAACAAAGATTTTCGAATTTATTGCAATTAATATCGTAGCCGGAGGAAAAAATCAGCTTAATTGGGCGACAATAGAGTGTGGACGAAGGCCCCGGATTTTGCCATAAAATATTTTGGCTGCCATCGTCACTCAATCTCAATGGAACAATAGCAAAAACAAACAGATACTCATCAGTAGCATCGCAGTTCTCAAATTTCTGTTTATAAGTGGTATGGCCGGAGCTACCGTCACATCCCCATTTGCTGATTAGTGTGAATGACGAATTAGAAGATATATTTTCTTTGAAAACTTCACTTTGCGCTTCAACTAAACGTTTAGCGGTTTTATCCAAAATGGCTTGAAGTTTAATTTCGGCACGCGTTTCTGTTACCAAGATATTTGTGTATGTCCCGCTTTCAATGATCATTTTCGCGTCTGTTTACACGAGTAACTTGTCAATTGCCGACGTTCGCATGTATAATAGTATTACCAGACTTCTTATTTTCTGTAAATTTCAAAATTTTTCCAATCGAAGTAGCTATGTTTCTATTACCCTCCAAGCAATTTACTATTTCAGCGGCTACGGTCAACTCGATGGCACTTCGGGTTTCTAGTAAGTCTTGAACCCTCCGTTTTTTTGTTTTAAAAGACGACTCTTCAAACATATTTTTTGGCCTAGCTTGAGGCCGATTGCTTCCAGTTGATGAGGTGGGACAGGGATGTTCCATTCGTAGCCAAAATTGTATATCTGCTCCTTCTAACTAACTGCGATTTTTCTTTAAAAAACGTTCAATCATCATATTTACTTCAGTCCATTTTTTGGAAAATTTTGATGAAAAACTCCAAATTTGTAACTGTATATCCCTCTGTGTGTCAGGCGTTACATTTGCATCACTAATTTTTCTCAAAAAATAATCCACTAACCGGGAATTTCGTTCCATTTTATATTTTTTATATTGTGTATAAATGTGAATGAACAGAAGTGTAAGCATTTTGCATTTTCGCCAGAACCAAAGATGTGCCCGGCACTAAAAATATACAATATTTTAGTACTCCAAGCGAACGACGTAACGTATCTTGGTATTCACCCAGATAGAAGGCTCATGTGGAGAAAACACATCTCTAGTAAAATAACATGTATGAAGATTAGAGCTGCAAATTTAAATTGGCTTTTAAATAAAAACTCCAAACTTAGCCTAGACAACCAAGTGCTCTTATATATTGCGGTGATAAAGCCGATTTGGATGTATGGCATTCAACTGTGGGGTACAACCTGTGCAACTAATATAGACATAATACAAAGGTTCCAATCAAAAATGCTTAGAATATTCACGTGTTCGCCATGGTACAAGCGTAACGAAAATATCCATAAAGACCTTGGTATTCCTATGGTAAGGAAAGAAGTAGAAGATAGCAGAATTAAATATATATCTAAACTGCGAGATCACCCAAATCCTTAGGCTAATGCTTTGGTACATTCCTGCGATCAAACACGACTTAAAGGAAGAGATATGCCTACGGATTAAAGAGGGACGTATCACCGAAACAGCTCAATCACTTGCTTGAGCCTGTCTAGTTTTTAAATAGATTTAAGATTTTATTACTTATTGTTAGGCTTTAAGAAAAAGCAGATTCAATAAATAAAATAATTTTGAAAAAAAAATATATTTTCGCCATTTTTCAAATATGTAACCGCATTTTTTGACATATAGCAAACTCGATCTGAAAAAATAAAATAAAAAATTATTGGGGATCGATGTGGGACTCGATCATTGTATAGCTTAAGGTTGCCGTTATATAATATTTAAACATTAGCTTGTATTATATGAGTTTTCAAAACCTCGTACAACGCATTAGCTAAACGCAAACCTAGTATTAAATTGCATAAAATATACATATGTACATACCTTCTAAAGTAAAGTCCATTTCATCAACAGTCGGCTTTTTCTCTGCCATCCTTGCTAAATCACTATTTATATTGTATTTATTATTTAAATTGTAGGCATTAAAATAATAACACCGTATCACTTCGATTTAACTTGTTGTAGTTTACTTTATTTGAATATTTTGTGCAATTCTTACTTAAAATTGTGACATATCAAGGGTTGTTACAATCTGAGTACTAACATTTGTTTGATTGTTAACATTGACTCAAGCGATTCACTGTGCACTAATGTGAATTTATTATTTCATTCTTTGGTGTTGAACACTATCTGGCATTGACTAAGAATGTACTTAGAGCTCTCGTCATCCCAGAAGTGTTATCGAGTCGACATGGTTGGAGTGAGAACTAATAAGCAAGTCGCAGGCGCGTTATGGCTAGTTCGGTATCTAATTTTAGAATAGTTGGTTAAACGTCTTTCCTCCATTCTAAATACATCTCTTAAATATATAATATTACTAGAGGAACCGTCCACGCTTCACTGTGGCTGATACATAGATAATACTGCTACTGGATTATAATTATTAGTTAATGAAATAAAGCATTTCTGTGAAGCAACTTGTGTTAGTTTACAAAAAAATGGATCATAGAGCATTTCGTGTGTTAATAAATCAATGCTTTTTGGAGAAAAATACTGTTGAATTTGGGCTGAGGGAAATCCATCGATGAAAAGATATTTGCTAAGCTTAAAGAGGCGAAAGCTCTGTGCAAAGTGGGTGCCTCGCAAGTTCATAATCCAACAAAAAGAACGAATAACTGATTCTGAGAAGTGCTCTTTAGTCGTAATAAAACCGAATTTTTTCAGTAATACCCTCCCTATCAATTATGCCCAGGCTACGTAAAAATTTTTCCTAAATGTAAAATTAAAAAAAAAAGTAAAATATGTAAATGCAACTATTTAGGGTCGGCTTTAGTATACCATCCCACGATTTCAGGGTTAAAAGTGGTTTAGTTGGATAGGGCTGATGCTCCAGATTAAGAAAATATATAATTGTTGCGCCGCAAACTTAGAGTTTTCGAGATATTTGCATTTAAAGTTGAAAACTTTGCAAATTTCATCTTGCAATTTCTCGATTTCTAGTAATTATTTATTTTATATTATGCACTTTTTATGCACTTACACTTCATTACATCGTATCTACATATTTGTTTTTTATTTATTATTTACACAATTGCTTAAAATAAGCATTTTATATTTTATAAAAATTTCATTACATGCACAATAACAAAAGTATTCTGTGTTGACAGCTACTAAGTGTTGCCATAATTACACATTGACCAAACGAATAAAAATTAATAAAAAAAAAAAGGATTATACCCCAAGTATATAAATCATTGAACCTTTTCTTGATATATCATGATTTTTGACCGGGCAGGCCGCCAACGTCTAAGTTGGGCAAACGCAATAAAACCACTTTATATCCAATCTTGAAACAAAATTTCAGTTTTCGTTATAAAATGGATAAATTTTGGTTATTATATCTGTCAGCGATTTCCATTTATTTTTGATGATACATTGGTTTGTATTTTAGGTGACAATATATGTATTATTTAACTTTATTTATTTCACGAATTGTATGTGATTTTTTCTTAAATTTAGAATATAAGAAGTCATAGACTCGTATAACTTTACCACAAATAATATAAACTTCAAACAGCGTATTTTCATTTAATGTTTTTAGCCAGTGGCAGTTTTTGTTATGACAGCCTAAATTCATGAAAATTTACTGTTGAAATTGATAAAACACCGCCAGCTGCTAGAAATGTAGCGCCATCTACTGTAACATACCGCACTTACTCAATACCCCTCTTAGCGCCACCAACTGGTGGATAGCTCTTTGCTAATAATAAACAAATAATTTGCAATAAATAAATAATGCGACTATAAGGAGAGTTATAAACTATCCTATCTTTCAAGTTGGTCCAAACTGCACACAGTGTTAAAAATTTCATTAAAATCGGTTCAGTAGTTTAGGAGTCCATCGAAATCAAACAACGTGACAAGTGATTTATATATATTAAGATATATACATGTAGGAATTCTTACCTTGTCGACGCCTTTCCAAGCAAATAAACCTGTGTTAGGTTTTATGAAAAATATTTATTTAGAATTAAGTTTAGTTTTTAAAATAACTTCTTTACAAACTTCTTTACTTCTTCTTTCCGCTGCGGTCTAACTCGTAATGTCCGTTCGTCTTGTCTTTTAAAATTGTCCGAGCCGTCGTTTGTCGTGTTTCGTTAAGTTTAAGGTGAGTACACAGTCTTCGTCAGTTGTTCGTCACGCTACAACCAGCATTACATACATATGAACAAAGAAGCACCTCACGTTATAGGTATATGGGAATGATTGCTTAAAATATCTTACTAAACTACTTTGTAAACGTATACATTGAGTGAATGGAGCCTAAGCCTAGCCGGTACTAAATGGAAACACCGAGTATGATAAGTCGAAAGCTCTTTTTATAGACAGTTTGGTATCCAATTCTGACATGGTTGTGATAGTCACAACAGATTAAGCTCTGGGCTTTGCGCTTCTTTACAAAACTTGACTTTTGAAGATTGAAATGGTAAATAATTTGTACTTTTAAACTGTTTAAAAGAGTACATCTCTTCCGGGATGTACAACCAAAAACCTCTTATTTCAGAATGGATTTGCTGTCTTAGATTTCAAGAGCGAACCTTAGGAATTTATGAAGGACTGTTGCAATAGTTCGATAACCATATGCAAAAATTGAAACTATAAAGTCATCTGCTTAAAAATAAATTCAGGTCCCTTGTCCGACTTAAGAGATCGCTGTTAACTGAAGTGATAGGTTTTCGAGAGATGAAGCCAAACTCGAGATGATTCCTCCTAAAACAGTGGTGACGACTGATGGGTTTTCTACATATTTGAAATAATGATACATCAATTATCACTATCGATGTTAAGATCATCTGTAAGTTAACATACTACCAATGACATCTGTGCCAAATGTCAAATCAAAATAATCATTAGTATTTAGTATGCGCTTGTCTTTCGGTACTACTGTGTCCAAAACCAATCAAAACTCCTTGCTCGCGACAAACAATTTTAACCGAAGGCCCTTTCCAACATTCTGAAGATTTCGGCACCAGGAATTTAATTCCGACACAAAATTTAATGGAACTTCTTTGTTGATTAGTTTCGCTTTTTGTAAAATTCGCGAGTGCATTTTATGTACATACATACTTCTGTGCCCAAAACATAAGACATAGTGACATTGTGTTTATTTTGAAAATTCTTTATTTATTCTTCCAAATCAATTTCATCCCCTTCAAAGTAATCCCCTCCCGATGCAATGCACTTACATATGCCAACGGATTTTCCAATCTTCGAAACACTGGTTATAGTCACTTTCCGGGATGGCCTTCAGTTCCGTCTTCGCTATGGCTTGAATCTCCTCTATCTAAAAACGGTGTCCCCGGAGCGATCTTTCGAGATTGGTGAACAGCCAGAAGTCGCACGGCGCCAGATCAGGTGAAGACGGTGGTTAGGAACGATATGGGTTGAGTTTTTGGCGAAATGATCACGAATTACGAGGGCAGTATGGGACGGTGCATTATCGCCGTATAAAAACCAAGAATTATCGCGAACGAGGCACAACGTTCAAATAATATTCCTTGTTGACTCTTTGACCCGTTGGAAGGAATTCATAATGCACAACACCACGATAATCGAAGAAAACAGTCAACACGGCCTTGATTTTTGAGCGACTTTGGCGCGATTTTTTTGGTCTCGGCTCTCTTTTGGCACGATATTCCCTCGACTGATCGGTTGTTTCTGGGTCGTAAGCATAGATCCAAGTGTCATCACCAGATATAACGCGTTTCATGACAAGCTGGCAGTTGGAAAGCATCGTTTCACACACTTCAACGTGACGCCTTTTTTCCAAAAAATTCAATGTTTTCGGTGTCAGTCGAGATTTGACGCTCTTGAGGCCCAAAACATCCTTCAAAATGGTATTGGCTGAACCTATCGATATGCCAACTTCATCAGCAAGGTCTCTAATTGTTAATCGATGGTTTTTCAACACCAAATCTTTGACTTGTTGAACGTGAGCTTCGTCGGTTGAGGTTGATGTTCACACTGGACGCTTTTCGTTTTCGACACCTTCACGGCCGGCTTGGAACTCACTACACCACTTGTACACATTTTTTTTAGACATAACCACATCACCAAAGTCTTTCTGCACCATCCTCAACGTATCCCCAGCAGAAAATTGATTCCGTAAACAAAATTTAATGCACATTCTTTGCTCAACAAACTTCGACATTGCAAAAAACGAAAAACTCACTTTTAGCACCTCACAAAACGACACGTATCTCAAACACTAATGAATATTTCGACATGAAATTTGACATAAATGTGACTGACAGTACTACCAACCCAAAAAAAGAAATAACTCTCCAAATCCTTTGACGCGCACAGTTTAAATTCAAATGTCCTCATTTTTTGGACACAGAAAATAATAGGACTGATTTTCTTCCTCCGCGATTGTACTTCGGAGCGTGCGCGCACCAACTGGATTCGGTAGAGGTCATTCCTAGCTAACGAAGGAAGTCAGTTGTCTCCGAGCACCTGGAGAGTCAGGACAAACATTTTTGCGCTACGTGTCTCTGTGTGTGGTGCAAGCCAATAATGCAGCGTTCGTTAAAGCAGAGGTTAATTTCTGGGCGAATTTCAGTACATCAGCGACATAGACGTTTGATATGATCAAGCAGGCTTACCTAGATGTTGCTTTAGTAAGAAGTGATGTGTTTCGATGGTACAAGGGCGCCGGGAAGAGATCGCTGATGAATGAGTATATCCAAATTGAAAAATATGTTCATTGTCATTCTTGACATCAAAGACATCGTCCACCATGAATTTTTTCCTCCTGTATAAACCGTTAACGCCAAGTTTTACATGGAAGTCCACAAGAGACTCAAATGAAGAGTCAATCGGGTCCGACAAAACATCGCAGCCATTTAGAAGTTGCACCACGACAACGCTCCGGGTCACACCGTATTTCTTGTGAACAGCTACCTAACCAAAGCCGGCCTCCCAACACTTCCGCAGCCGCCCTACAACCCAGATGTAGCCTACCGGCCTTTTTTGTTTCTTTGCATAAATATGCCGAAAAGGCAAGTATTTTGAGACGACTGGGGGAATTCATATGTCGGCTTCCAAGGTTATTCTGGAGAATGCCTTCTGTGACGGTTTCAATGCTTTAAAATTACGCTGGCAGTACCACATCGATGCAGAAGGAGCCTATTTTGAATGTTTTTAAAGAATTGTAACGATTGGTTTAATAATTTTTTTTAAATCGACTCAGTTCTATATACGAGGGCTGCTATATATATTTCTGGCCTAATAATGAAAATAGGCATATTTATCAACGAAAATGGTTTTTGTTTTTTTTTTTTTCGTTGGATTTGGCTCGTCTTGGAAGACCCACACGGTCGATTGCTGTTTTGTTTCCGGCTTATACGCATAGATCCATGATTCGTGACCTGTGACGATCTTATAAACGTCTTTTGAAGCACCGCGATCGTATTTTTTCAGCATTTCTTTACACCAATCCACACGAGCCTTTTTTGAGCGATTGTCCAATTGTGCGGGTCTTGCATTATCAGTTCACGTACGGCATCGAGGTTTTCTGGCACAACGGCTGTTTTTGGACGACCTTCACGGAATTCGTCTTTGAGCGAGCGTCGGCCACGATTGAATTGATTGGTTGTAACAGTTTTTCACAGTGCTATAGGATGGTGCTTCATAGCCATTCAAAGATTTTAGTTCATCGATGCACTCTTGTCGTGATAATCTACGTCGAAAGTTGTGGAAAATGATCGCACGAAAATGTTCACGTGTTAATTCCATTTTTTGGCCGAGTTTAATTTTTTAATTCCCTGTAAATAAAACAATTCACGATTAAATGACAAAGCGTTCTCAGTGATGTTATGCTAAAGATGTCAAACTTTCCAATGAAAATGTCAGATTGCACCTGGCAACACTTAGTGTTGCCTAGTCCTGAAATATATGTATATAGCAACCTATGTATTACTTTTCCATACCCTGTCAATGTTACGAAGCCAGCAAATAGCTTCGGATTTCAACTTTAAATATACTGTGAAAAGGTATTATGCTGTTTTTTTTTTATTTTATTAGAAACTAAGGAATAGAAAAAATGTTCTTACATACAGATTTTTGGTCCGTTATAGTGAAATAGGTATTAATTTTTGCGAAAATTTGTGATGTCTTTAGGAGATGGAAGCCTGAAAGAAAGAGAAGTGTTCTTCCTAAATTACACCCACTTACAAAGTCGGTTTTTAATAAGACTATAGCTTTCACAAGTGTGGTACGATATTTTCGAGATTCGAAATCCAGTAGGAATGAATTGGTAACCTTCTAAAAGTCTATACATTTTCGGATTCAGTTCTGAATAAGACATTACCTTTTGAAAACTCCCATTACTATATTTTTGGTATCTGTGACAAGCTATGCGCTCTCACCACTCTCTTTCTCTTTTTTAACCAGGCGATCATAGGACCCCAGCGGGATAATAGTTCACTGCTTAAATTTTTCATTGAAGAATGCTTCGAAGAAAATTCACGTAGAATTCTTCGATACCAGATAATGCATAAAAGTAAGCTATGCGGCTAAAATCTACTGCGTTCAAGCAAGTACATGAAAAACGTTACAATAAAATATGTAAACAACAAATAAAAATTGATGAAATCAACTTCATAAGTAAATATTTTCATTATTTCGTCAAAACGGCAAGCATTTGAAGAAAATTTGCAGAAAGTTGGTTGTGTTTAGGTGAGCTGCTATTTGAATTAAAAATTTTGTTAAATTTTGTGTTTAAACTTTAAATAATTAAAAATGAAGAAAGTGAAGCCCTTTAATGAGTTACTATTTGCTAAGTTTTTCGTGTTTTTATCATCTTTTCATCTTTTTTTTGTAGAAAGTGTAAAAGAAGAAGGCTTCACCGAATCGGATATATTCACCAGACTCAAAAAAGCATCAAACTCGCCAAAGGCCCTTTCTTTCAGTCTCTTTGCATGGAAAAAAACGAAAAGAGACTCAGCCACAAAATCAAAACTAAATCATTCCTTTTTATACATAAATACTTATTTTCATAAAGAATTTTATACATGTATTTTCAAAACTAAAGCAAAATTAATATGCAGTTTTTTCTATTCTACTATTGACATTGGCATAGAAGAATTACCGTTAACTGTGGCATCGAAGAATTCTTCATTCCTATGATAAGGGAAAGGGGTGATCTGTTACTTTTCGTAGGACATCGCCGTGTTAATTTCCATCGGTCGGAGTAAGCGATACAATCATGCATCATCGTTTACCTTGCTCGCTTACCAATGTCTACCATATTCCGCTGGGTAAATATGAACGCAGTAGAGTTTGGCCGCATAGCTTATTTTTATGCATTACCTAGTATCGAAGAATTCTACATAGAATTTTCTTCGGAGCATTCCTCAAAGAAAAATGTAAGCAGTGAACCATTATCCCGCTCGGTAAGCACGAATGTGAAATAAAAGAAAGAAAAACCGAAAAGTGACAGCGCAGGTACAATGCTGAAATTCACAACGAACGTTATTAAGAGGACAGAAAAAGCCAACATCAGTAAAAACGAACGAGGAATCTAAATTAATTTACTGAATGCGAACAAAGTGCTGCTGGCGGAGCGATAAATGCATATACATGCGCCGCCAATTACGGTGGTGGAATAAAGCAATCGGAAGTGGCAAGTGCATGGAGTGTAGAGTCGGTGCGGAGAGAGAGGAAGGTTGGACGCAAAACAAGCAAAATGCAATCCTGCGAATATGCAGCGACTTTTGCAACGCCCGCGCGATCAGCTAAACGTGATTAAACGAATGTGCTGCTGTAAATGACCCCGTTATATATGCCCTTAGATGCACATATATACATAAGCGTATTCCAAATCGTGTTGATATGTACATGGCTTTAGCTCCCACTTTTGTTTGCTGCGTGAAGGACGCTAAAATACCGAACTGCCAAGACCAATACAATTATTTTTTTTTTGATGAATTTAGCATGGATTATAACTCGAAGCAGCTCTACAATTTCCAAATAAATTGTGGAGATCGGATCCATTGGACCATTCAAATTGACCGATTAAAATTAAGATACAAATTTTCTGTACCCTGTTATGCTATGAGAAATGATTTATGAAGGGTATTAAAGCTGCGGTAAAAGTCGCGTTTTTTTCTTGTTTTAAATATATTTGCCAATAATGATTTATAATATGGTAATTTGAACACACCCCAAAATTACCAAAATAAAACCAGCATTTTATAAATTGTATGCAACCTTGAACTCCATTCGCGGTATTTAAAAAAATATATAAAAAATGCGTTATGTATTAGTTGGCTACACCATAGAACCAACCACAACTGGTGCCGATGGCAACTGCAACATTCTACGCTCATTTCGGGTTTCAGTATGTGTACCTATATAAAATACCCTTTTGTATGTGTGTGTTTGGGTTGTAGCGTGCAATTTGAATGTCCGAAAGTAGAAAAGTTTTGCAATTTTCATACGCATATTCAAAGCGCACACATACACATGCACACACAAGGAATTATTTTTTGCATATACCTACAAATGCCGTCATATGTATGCCGTTATACTAACATATGCATAATATGCATGCTGCATAAATGTCACGCCCTGTATGTTTGCGGTTTTAACTCTAACTCACATTGAAGCGTGAGTTTTGGTGTTCGAGGGGAGGAAAAAATAAAAATGCCAACGATGTTACTTCTGTGACATTATATTTTATTCTGTTTCCTTTTCAAATTATGTTCTGCTTATATAACTACTAAAGTGATTATAATTTTCTTAATATACTTCTTTGTTTTTTTTTTTATTTTCTTATGAAATACAATATTTGTTAAATGTAATCTTATTTTCTATTGAATGCAAACAAACATGATTGTGTGGTTTACCCGATAATGTCTGGGTTATCATTACAGTCAAACTAAGGACCAAAACATGTTTGTATGCATTTGCATTATGTTCTTTATCTCTACTTTTTATCTTATTTTTTGTAAAGTTTACTTGTTTTCTTTAATCTTTTATTTTGTCCAATTTACAATATTTTGTTGTGTGGTGTCTGGTTGGGATGATAGTGTACAAATATGTAACTCCTCCCCTCCTTAATGGAAAACTCTCCTGAGTTTGAATAGTATTGTTTTTTTGTTTAATTTTACAAGATATTAAAATTATTATTATAATCACAATAAAACCTAAAATTGATATTCCAATATGAGAGATATTTCTGTGATATTTTAATTCATTAATTTCTTTTAAATTTTCTTCGTTTTTAAATACAAGGTCGTTAATTGTAATTTTGTTAGTGAAATTGTGAGTAGTTTCGATAAAAAAATCTTTGATTGTATGATATTTTAGTATTTGAGAATGTTTGGTATAGGGTCTTAATTGTGCAGTTACTATAATGAATCAATGTAGTGTTTTTCAACTTAATTCTTCTGTTGTCGCAGTTCTGATTTAGTTCTATGTCATTTACATTTTTTAATAAAATAGTTTCTTCATCAATTTGAAAAATTTCTGTAATGCTATTTTTGATAAGTTCACAATTTAATAAGTAGATGCAATCAAAGTGTATTCAACAAAGTGAACTTAGTATTTGACTTACGCTTATTTGACAATAAAATAGTAAACAATTCATGTATTTGTTTATAGTAAAAATAATATATAGGTAATAACGGGTGATTTTTTTGAGGTTAGGATTTTCATGCAGTAGTATTTGACAGATCACGTGGGATGTCAGACATGGTGTCAAAGAGAAAGATGCTCAGTATGCTTTGACATTTCATCATGAATAGACTTACTAACGAGCAACGCTTGCAAATCATTGAATTTTATTACCAAAATCAGTGTTCGGTTCGAAATGTGTTTCGCGTCCGTGTCCGATGAGCGATGAGGCTCATTTCTGGTTGAATGGCTACGTAAATAAGCAAAATTGCCGCATTTGGGGTGAAGAGCAACCAGAAGCCGTTCAAGAACTGCCCATGCATCCCGAAAAATGCACTGTTTGGTGTGGTTTGTACGCTGGTGGAATCATTGGACCGTATTTTTTCAAAGATGCTGTTGGACGCAACGTTACGGTGAATGGCGATCGCTATCGTTCGATGCTAACAAACTTTTTGTTGCCAAAAATGGAAGAACTGAACTTGGTTGACATGTGGTTTCAACAAGATGGCGCTACATGCCACACAGCTCGCGATTCTATGGCCATTTTGAGGGAAAACTTCGGACAACAATTCATCTCAAGAAATGGACCCGTAAGTTGGCCACCAAGATCATGCGATTTAACGCCTTTAGACTATTTTTTGTGGGGCTACGTCAAGTCTAAAGTCTACAGAAATAAGCCAGCAACTATTCCAGCTTTGGAAGACAACATTTCCGAAGAAATTCGGGCTATTCCGGCCGAAATGCTCGAAAAAGTTGCCCAAAATTGGACTTTCCGAATGGACCACCTAAGACGCAGCCGCGGTCAACATTTAAATGAAATTATCTTCAAAAAGTAAATGTCATGAACCAATCTAACGTTTCAAATAAAGAACCGATGAGATTTTGCAAATTTTATGCGTTTTTTTTTTTAAAAAAGTTATCAAGCTCTTAAAAAATCACCCGTTAGTAAAAATGTAAAATTTCTATTTATCAAAATATGAGGGTTTCTTACTTTTTTTTCTTGAAGATTGGGAAGTAAGTTTAATGAGGGTACTGCATCGGGGCTTAGTCGTCTTCTTTTAAGGGGAGATTCTTTAATTTCCTCCGCCTTAAAATGTAGCCCACATAGTCTCGATGACAAACTGTGTTGTACGCCACATACTTTTTCCCATTCCTTCCGTTGCGATTTGTCAGTTGGAGCATAAGACATTGGTAAGTTGCTTCCATGAGTTGTTTTGCATAGGCAACAAGTATTCGGCATTTTATTCAGTTATTTAAAAAAATATTGTTTTTCGTTTTGAAATTTGCTTACTTTTGAATTTCCGAATTTGAAATTTTGAATAAATGTAAGGGTTAAGTCATTGACAACTTTGGATGTAATGTTTAGAAATTTGTAGCTCATTGAGAGTTTTAGCTTCTTCGAATTTATAAGTGACATTTTTGTATTCAAAAACGTTTTCAATTTCTGCTGTTATTTCTTTGGCTGCTGTATTTGGTATAGGAATAATAGTTTTTAATTGTACCGATTGAAATTCTTTTGGGATTTTGACCACGAACATTAACAAATTTTTTTATATTCTAAGGCGCATAATTTTATATATTGAAGTTTGTTGAGGTCTATGTTGTAATTATAAATTTCTTCATTTAAAATGCTTGGGTGAAAAATACCACTTTTTGCTGAAATAATATTTTCCTGAATCTGGTTTATTGCGTCTTTGAGAATGTTTATCTTTATTGTTTGTTCATGAAGAATCAATATTTTGTCTGTTCTCTCTTGATACATTTGGCTAAATGAGTAGCGACGTCACATCACATTTACGTCAGTTCACCACACAAAAGAACGCAGTCACCTCATCACGCCAAAGAACATTAAACATTAACACACACACACGCACATGCACCAAAACACGGTGACATTCTACATTCCAATTAGAACAAAAGGGAAAGAGAAAGAATACGACGTCGATCAAGCAGCATTGCTTTTCGCAGCATCGCAGCATCCCGGTTCACTTTCGCTACCCGCATTTAAAGTTTTTCAATATATATAAAAGTAATTTTGTAATAACTTTCATCATTGTACATCTAAATATAATATGTATTTTAACGGTTTTAAAACTACTGTTTAGTAAAGTGCATCATCTCAGTTCAGTTTATAATAATAACCTTTAAGTGAATTTTAAGGAAATACCAGTTTATAACGAATTTCGGAATTCAGTGCATTTTTTCTTTTAACAAAAAGTGTGAGTGGCCTACAAGGTGAGTTATTATACATGGTCCTTCGAGCCATAAAGAAAGGCACTGTGGCTAAATAAAGTAAAAAAAAAAAGAAAAAAAAATTAAGATTTCGATAAAATAAAATGAAAATTTTAACAATGATAAAGTGCGGTAATAAAAACCGAAAAGGTAATATTAAGTGACAAAACTAAATAAAAAAAGCAAACAACAAAGAACATATGTATGTGCCAAAAACCGGTTTTGGATAGCAGCAAGTGCAGTGAAAAACAAAAAAAACAAAAAAAAAAGAAAATATAGTACATACTTGTACACATATATATAATATATACTGCGCTAGAAAAAGTACATGTATATAAAAAAGATAAAAGTATTAAACAAATAAATAAAAGTGCAGTGCAAAAAGCATAAAAATACGTACATATAAATACATATATAATTAAAAAATAAAAATTTACAAACATAAATTGCTGCGTCTAGGCCATCACAAAACAAATATAATAAAAATATACTATTAATAAGTTTTTGAAAAAATTAAATAATAAAATAAAGAAAGAAAATTTTAGGAAAATAATAATTTACTAAATTTGCGAAATTTTTCTAAAGTTTTCCAGTGCTGTGACTATTATTAATAATAATAACAGATAACATACAAAGTGTCAAACATAAGTCGGGCGTGGTCTAACAATAAAAATAGCAAAAATTATAAAACAAATCGGGCGCGGTCTTACAAAAAAAAGTAGCAAAAATTATAACATAAATCGGGCGCGATATAATAATGACAAAAAAAAAACAACATAACAACGAACGCATACCTACATGCATACATACACTAAAGAGGAGGAAACGGGAGCAAGAGGACACTAAACAAAGGAGGAAATTAGGACAGGAACATTAAACACAGGAGGAAATAGGAGAACACTAAACACAGGCAGAAACCGAAAGTTGAGGATAATATCCCCAAAATTATCTGAATATACAATATACATATGTACTTTTTTCTCCCAAAACTCCCTTGAGGCGAGACAAAGTAAGTCGTTTCCATTTTTTATGCACATATGTATGTAAATATGTATGATATCATACGGTTTTATCAAATATAAAACCTATGTATATAATCCGTTTGATCATTTTCTAAACGGGAACAAAATACAGTTGAAAAAATATGTCATCCATATATTTTTATAAATACAAAAGGAAATCATTTGCTGCCTTCTAAGCTTACCCTTGTGTATACAAACACACCTACTACAACAAAAAACAAACAAATTATATTCAAGTATTTACTTGCAAATCTTCCCAGCAATACCCCTTCTGTTTCTTCAAACAGTAAGCAGGATAGGCAAGCGAAAGGCATAAAAAACAAAATTTCCACGAGCGAGAATAAAAAAAACATACGTACATATTTACATATGCACTTATCCATATCATACTTAAAATACATAAATGTAGCAAACATAAATTAGTACTTACTAAGACATACAAACAAACATTCAAATTAATATTAATATATTGAAGTATATACTTGCTAATCCGCACGTGCAGAGGTTAATGACCTGCACATTGTTCATTTTCTTTTCTAGTACATATACATATATATGATATACATACTGTATACATATATTCGTTATTCTTCTTGCCTACGCTACATACCCTGATTTAGGAGGTACATATATCCAAAACATAAAACAAAAAAAATATATAATAAATCCAAACTTATTAGAAGCTGCGATAATAGCTTAATTATAAACAATAAGCGGTGCGGAATTTTAACAAAAAAAAAAAAAATAGTAAATAAAATCTTATTAACGATAAATATATTAGTACGTTCTCTAAGCCCGTATAGGCCAATATTATTTAACAATATCTCCTTGTTCTTTGTATTACAAAAACAAGCGGGATTAAATACCAACCAATTTAGCATATCATATGCACATCAATACGCACATAGCGTGCGCATATATGTACAAGGGTTATTGACTTCGTATACCGCCTGTACGAGTACTTATATACAAGGACATACGGATAAATCCGTAATATAAAATATATAAAAATAAATATAAAATCGCAACTACTTAAATACAATAGTGCGGTTAACAAACACGATCAACGCATATTTTAGTAAATTTACGGTAATAACAACTCTTATTTACTTAAAAGAGTTTTCGGTATTTTTCAGATATATCTCATCAAATTTTAATTCTAAATTCTTACTTATTCTAAATGAACACAGATTCAAAAGAATCTAAATCAGGTCAGTTTCTTACCATTCCAAAAATGGCTGACGACGATAAACAAAGCACACCTGCAGAAGCTACACGCTCCAAGCACGGTACAAAGCAAAAGAGATCAAAAGATCATATAATATCGAAATTTATCACTGAAAGTGATAGCTTTATAAGATACTGCACCCGGTTTCAAGCTTCCCCTATCACTGACATTACGGAAACAGTTTTAAATATAAAATTAGAAAGTGTTAACAATCTATGGGCACGCCTTCTGGCAGCATACGATACAGTACTAGATACTGATGACGCAGAACTCCCAGAAAACACAAAAGCTTCGGCGATAGCCAAGTGTGATAACTGCCGCGATCAGTACGAGTTGACAAAGGGAATGATAACAGAACAAATAAGTTTAGTAAGGCCAAGTAGAGCCACTACTCCCCCTCCCAGAGTAGTTACAATGCAAAAAGAAGACCTAGATAATAGCATGTATCTAAAGGTATCAGCTTGTGATACTGAAGTTTTCAATGGATGTTATGACCAGTGGCCGTCCTTCCGTGACATGTTCACTGCAGTTTATATAAACCATCCCAAACTTTCACAAGCACAAAAGCTATACCATCTCAGGTATAAAACAAAAGGGGAAGCAGGCAGTATCGTCAAGCAATTCGCTTTAAATGACGAAATTTTTAAACTGGCTTGGGGAGCACTTGTCGAAAGGTACGAAAATGAAAGGGTTAAGATAGAAAACCCAATAAAAACTTTATTGCATTTGCCAAAAATCCAACAAGAAACTAGCCAGGAATTTCAAAACTTACACTCCACAGTGACCAATTGTTTATCAGTGTTAAAAACACAAAATGTTCCCACAGAATCGTGGGACCCTATTATAGTAACCACTTGCGCCGAAACACTGCCTGATGCTGCGTTACTACGATGGGAACAATCACTAGTGGAAAGAAAAATAATGCCCATCTGGCAACAGATGAAAACATTCCTCACTGCTCAATACGAGATAGCTGAGCGAATAGACAAAAAAACTATAAAGCCAAAAAGTCATCAAAATGAGTCAAGTAAAAACTTGTTCAAACCCCAAGCCAGTAATAACATACAATAAAATAGACACGTTAATAAAAGTCACACATTCGTGTCAAATCAAAGTAGTCAATGGCAATCATTGTGTGAACTCTGTAAGGGAGGTCATAAATTAAGATCTTGCGAGAGATTGAAAAAATTATCTGTTCCAGATAGAAACAATCTGGTCCGTCAACACAAACTTTGCATAAACTGTCTGTCGAATTCTCATATGACAAAAGACTGTGAAAGCAAATTCAATTGTGTATACTGTCAACGAAGACATCACTCATTGCTTCATGTTACCAAATTTCAAAATATGAAGAAAAATCCATTTCAAAAAACCACGGGGTTAGTCGCTACAACTACATCAAGTAATCCCGAAACCTCAAATCAAAGCAAAATTCTTTTACCGACTGCGGTCATCACCATTGAACATAAAGGTGATTTATTCAAACTAAGAGCGTTAATAGATCAAGGCTCTCAAAGATCCTTCATATCATCAAAGGTTCAAAATCGGCTAAAATTGCCAATAAAACATTACAATTTTCAAATTTCGGGAATGGGCGGAAGAATTATTCAAAATTCTAATAAAATATGCCCAATCACCATAGTTTCTCCAAATGCGGATATACGAATAGATGCACAAGCCATCGTTCTACCGCAACTTACAAATTTGCTTCCAAGCTATGAAGTAAATAAAATACAATGGGAAAAATGCTCACTTCTCAAATTAGCAGATCCCAACTGTCATACCCCATCACAAATCGACATATTATTAAGCAGTGACTTAATACCTCAAATAATTCTTGAAGGTATAGAGAAAATCTCCAATAAATTGTTAGCCCAAAACACAATCTTTGGGTGGATTATAAGTGGCCAAGTCACTGAAAAAATAAACTCTTTCACCACACAAGTGAAAGATATCACAAACGAATATTTAAGTAATGAACTTAAAAAATTCTGGGAAGTAGAAGAAGTACTCCAGATTACCAAACTTTCGGAAGAAGACCAGGCATGCGAAGCCTATTACCAGTCCACAACAACAAGAAATGAACTTGGTCGTTATGTTGTGCGACTACCATTCAGATCCAACTTTCCAGAAACTATAGCTCTAGGCAACTCTAGAATCTCAGCAATTCCTAAGCATGGCAATGAGCTAAAATCAGCATACGATAAGGTGATGGAGGAATATCTTAACCTCAATCATATGGAAGAAACTGTACCATATGAAAAAATATCCAAAGGTAGATATTTATCCTTTTACCTTCCACATCATGGGGTAATAAGACCAGAAAAAATCACAACAAAAGTACGAATGGTGTTAAATGCCTCAAAGTGTACGAGCTCAGGCAAATCACTCAATGATGTATTATACACAGAGCCAACATTACAACCTGATCTCATGTTGCTAATACTAAATTGGCGCATGTTTAAATACGTTTTTAACGGGGATGTTGAGAAAATGTATAGGCAAATTCTGGTGCATGAGGATGACCAAGATTTCCAACGCATAGTCTTCCGCAATTCAATTAATAGTCCAATTAGGGACTACAAACTTAAAAAAGTTACCTTTGGCATCAACTGCGCACCCTATTTAGCCATTAGGACATTACATGAACTTGCAAAAACTTGTGAAACAAATTTACCTTTAGCAACTTCTGTATTGCAAACTCAAACATATGTGGATGACATTTTATCAGGTAGCCACAGTATACCAATAGCGTGCGAATCATTATCTCAAGTGATCAAAGCACTAAATTCAGCAGGTTTTCCCCTCAAATCATCCCGAAATAATCAAAGATATAAAAAAGGAAGACTTATTAGATACTGACTTCCTTAAATTCGAAAAGGCCAGTACAATAAAAACACTAGGGATTCAATGGAATGCGATAACAGATCAAATCTCATATCTCAAAAGGCCCTCAAAGCTTGGAGACTGCGTAATTATACAAGATGATTGTCTCCCTCTTACGGAATGGCGACTCGGCCGCATAAAACAACTTCATTACGGTTCCGACGGTCATGTTCGAGTAGTTGATCTCCGTACTCAAACCGGAACGCTAACCAGACCGCTCGTCAAATTATGGTTTCTACCAACCGCCGAAGATAAAGAAACGTAAATTGAAACCGCAATGTTAATAAATCAATAAATCGATAAAACATGTAAACCGCGTACCAAATCGAAACCTCGAATAACATAAATGACACAAAAGACTTAACATAAATGTCTGATAAAAAAAAAATGACATCCTATTTATGGCACACATCGTGGCACAAAAGTCCATATTATTGTAAATTTCACAATATATATTTATTATATCATCATTTCTCTCACAGATTAATATGGACGTGGACATGGCATCACCGTCAACACCAACCATGCGTTCGGCAGTTTCCGCCCCTCGCTCTGAAGCTGCCCCAATAGCAGCACCCCGGACCCACACTGCACCGGCAGTGCCTCGAACAACCACAGGCTCCACCGCGACAACGGCTCCGCGTCAAAGCACGCTAGCATTACCAGCGGATCTGCAACGAATTCGTTGTCCACTATGTCGCCGTCCGCATTGGCTATCGCACTGCGGTATCTTCAAAGCCAAATCTGTGTGCGGGCTCATCATACGCTGCTGCACCACACTAGCAGACGCGACTCCGGGCGCCCACCGGCTCCTCGCGCCAGTGGTAATGTCAGGCGTTCTCAAAGGACTCCGGTGACGGCATACCGCCGGGGCGGACCCTCTCCAGCAGAATTCCGTCCCTGGTGCCAAAACCGGACAACATCAACACGACGCCATCAGCTTAGGCCGCAATCCCGCCGGTCAACAGGTCTCAGCAGCGTTGTAGCTACGCTACAGCAGCTACAGCGGCTTCTAGGCTAAATACTCGCCTAGGGGGGCCGGGATGGCTAAATGAGTAGCGACGTCACATCACATTTACTTTACGTCAGTTCACCACACAAAAGCACGCATTCACCTTATCACGCGAGAGAACATTAAACATTAACACACACACACGCACATGCACCAAAACACGATGACATTCTACATTCCAATTAGAACAAAAGGGAAAGAGAAAGAATACGACGTCGATCAAGCAGCATTGCTTTTCGCAGCATCGCAGCATCCCGGTTCACTTTCGCTACCCGCCTTTAAAGTTTTTCAATATATATAAAAGTAATTTTGTAATAACTTTCATCATTGTATATCTATATATAATATATATTTTAACGGTTTTAAAACTACTGTTTAGTAAAGTGCATCATCTCAGTTCAGTTTATAATAATAACCCTTAAGTGAATTTTAAGGAAATACAAGTTTATAACGAATTTCGGAATTCAGTGCATTTTTTCTTTTAACAAAAAGTGTGAGTGGCCTACAAGGTGAGTTATTATACAACATTAAAGAATTCTTTCATTCGTCTTCAATAATTTGTTTTAATTTTGTGAATGTGTTCGAAAAGAAATTATTAATTTTTATTTGGTGGTTGAGAGCTGTAATTGAATTATGTAAATTTTCGTCCACTTTCTTAAGGTGAATTTCAATATCTTTTCTATCTCCATTATCCATCGTTCTAAATAAAAATTTATGTACAGAACCCATACCGTTAATTAAACCTCTCTTTTTTCTACTAACTTCTTTTCTTGGGATTAATGTTTTGATTTTACCTCTCAAGATTTCAATTTCATTAGATAGGGTATAGTAATGTAGATGTGAATATGTTTGCGAGAGTTTTGTTATATTATTTAGTATGTAAAGAATTTCACGAGGGTTAATTATGTGAATTACGAAGTCAGATGATGTAACAATCTGTTTAGTGTTGGTGATAATTTCTGCGTATCCATTGTCGGTATTTATTTGACGTACTTCCAGTTCCAAAATAACATTGACGTTAGCAATTGTAATAATTAGTAATGCAGCCAACTAATTATTACAATTGCTAACGTAATGCAGCCAACTAATTATTACAATTGCTAACGTCAATGTTATTTTGAAGATGTATTTGACCTAAAAAATTTGTTTGGACGTTTAATATTTGTCGGGTGAATATTATCTAATGGCAATTTTCTATACCTTGGTTCCTATTTGTGCCGAACCGCTTTATAATTTTTTACGTAACCTTCGTTTTGAGTGTTATTAAACTCTTCTCTATTTCTATTTAGTTTTCCTATACATTTTTCTTTAGTCTTCTGAATAGTGTCTTTAATCAAATTTTTATCAATTTTTTCATTTATAACCTCAAGAGGTCTGGTTTTAAGTGTAGAATGATAAAATTTGTTATACCATTCTATGCTTTCAAATACTTTTTCCGCTGTCGAAAGGCTTGATTTTTCAATTTCTTGGACTCTAATTCTTTCGGAGAGAACATTATGAAATCTTTCGATATCTGAATTCTCAGTATGACTGTTTGGTTTTGTAAACTGAACTTCTATTTCTTCTTTCCTAAAAAAATCGTTTATGTTAATTGAGTTGAATTAATTATCTAATATTAATTTTCTGGGTCTTTCTTTGATGGAAAAGATATGATATTTATACTTTTTATAATTCTTCTAGCTAAAATGCCATAGCAAATTTCGCAAATTTGTCTATAAAAGTAAGGAAGTAACATTAACATTATTTATTTATATATCTGCGTGAACTATTTCATTTATATCTGATGGTGTTTTCGTTAATTGAAATTTTGGTTTTAAAGGTTTTCTATCATATTTTGCTCTATTGCAAACATCGCAATTTTTTATATATTTTTGAATCAAAATTTTCAAATTTTTCCAGTATATTAGTTTTTTCAATTTTTCATAATTTTCAATAATACCTGCATGGCCTGTTTCATTTTTATGATATTGAGCAATTTGTTTATAAACTTGTGAATATCTAGCAAATTCTCTTTACATTCTGTTAGTATATTAATTTCTTCGTAATTGTAATTTTGTTACCGTTTATTTCTACATACTTCTTTTCAAAATTAATTATTGCTTTAATAGGTTTTAAAATATCCTATTATATTTTATTATATTTTTATGTCCTATTATAGCATCAAAGTTGTTATTTTTTATGTTGGTTAGTTTCCAATGTATATAACTTTTTTCATTGAATTCGTTTAAGGTTGGGGTGACTAACTCTTTATTAAGGGAAAAAATTTCCTTAATGGTGATAAAGTGTATTGGTTTATCAAGCTCAGTGCATTCATAATCTTTTAACACATTATATTTCACTAATGATGTTGTAGACCCTGTGTCAATACGACATTTAATTTTTGAATTTTTTATGGTCACTTCTATTATCGGTAACGATTGTTTTGGGCTGGCAACCGAAAATTTGCTTGTTCTTGAACGTGATCTATTTCCATCAGTTCGGGGGGGTTTTTGTCTCCTTTCGACTGAACTATATCTTCCAGATTGTTGAGAATTATTTTGCCTATTTTGTCCAAAGCTAAATTGCTCAGAACTATTTTGTCTATTTTGTCCAAAGTTAAATTGTTGATAATTGTCGTTTTGGTTAGAACTGTTACGAAATTCTGTCTGCTGATTTTGTCCAAATTGAAAATTATTGGAATTTTGCATATACTGTTTATTATTGAAATTGTCAAAATTGTGAGCCAAAGAAATTGATAATTGTTTTGTCTTTTATCAAATTGTATTGGCAAACCTGTCTCTTGAAGAACGCTTAAAGCCTCTCTAATGGTGCTTATATTTGTACTAATCACTACACTGCTTAAGTTGGGGTGTATCCCATTTAAAAATGTTTTTAGAAATAAACGTTCGTTGCTAATTGGATAAAATTCTATAGTCTTTATCTTATTGAATTCATGTTTTAAATTTAGTTTATCTAAAATATCTTTTAAATTTTGAAAATATTGACTTATGTACGTTATAGTTTCGTAGTACAATCGCCTGATTGTAAAGGGTGTGGTACGACTCTTTTACTCCAAAATTCTTTATGAATTCTTCTCTCATTTGCTGCCATGTTGGTCTAGGTCCCAAAGGACACTTGCTGCTTCTCCTTTAATTTTTGTTTTGACGTGTCGCTGCGTTACAAATTCCAACATTGATGGGTTGGGATTGAATAAAGGAGGGATCATGTCAACTTCCCTGATGAACGATGATAAATCTCTGCAATCAAAGTCCATGATTCTTGAAACTTCCTTCAAAATTTAAGAGATCTTTAAAATGGGAGCTAATCTTAGGATTTGCTGCCCGTTGCTAAAGCTTACGAAACTTAGGAACTTCAGTTTTTAGTATCGCTCAACTTTGCAGTTTTTTTTACCGACTGCGCCAACAGCTTTGGTGTTCGAGCGGAGGAAAAAATAAAAATGCCAACGATGTTACTTCTGTGACATTATATTTTATTCTGCTTCTTTTTCAAATTATTTTCTGCGGATATATTCATTAAAGTGATTACAATTTTCTTAATCTATTTCTTTGTTTTTTTTTTATTTTCTTATGAAATAAAATTTTTGTTAAATGCAAACAAACATAATTGTGTGGTTTACCCGATAATGTCTGGGTTATCATTACAGTCAAACATAAGGACCAAAACATGTTTGTATGCATTTGCATTATGTTCTTTATCTCTACTTGTTATCTTATTTTTTGTAATGTTTACTTCTTTTTCTTTAATCTTTTATTTTGTCCAATTTACAATATTTTGTTGTGTGGTGACTGGTTGGGATGATAGTGTACACATAATTCGTGTGCTGCCGAGATGTAAAGCCCCAAGCTCTCTTTGCGTTTGTCTGTCCGTCTGTCCATCCGTGCAAGCTATAACTTGAGTAACAATTGAGATATCTCGATGAAATTCGATATGCAGGTTCCTCAGTACAAAAAAGAATCGAGTTCGTAGATGGGCGTAATCGGACCATTGTCACGCCCACAAATCGCCCTAACTAAGGACTAAATTAATATATAAAACTATAATTTAGCACATAGGACCGCAATAGCAAGGGGCATCTGTTGGAAAAAAATGTTGAAAAAGTTTTTGAAAAGTGAAATAAACCGCTCAACAAGAACTAATTTTAGTGAGTAAAGATAAGTCAAAAACTAAATAAGCCAGAAATATTAAATTTTAGAAAGTTTGAGAAATGTTTATGGGAACACATAATTTTACACAGGACAACGGCTGCGAGGTCGGCTGGTAAATAATGATAATGGATATAAATTTAATTATTAGAAATGCATTTTAGATTAAAATCCTGTTATTCGCTGTCACTTTAGGCAGATGTGTGTAGACAGGAGTATCAACGTAGTGTTATATATGTATGAATATATATGTATACAGACAAATATACATATACTATATATACTTACAAGTACATTATATACATATATATATGTGGGGTACTGGTTTATTAATACACGTCTGGGCGACGTGGTAACCAAAATCCAACTGTTATGCATAGCTTAGAATTTAATATCTTATATGCTTATTTAGATAACGGTGATCGACAAGCATCAGGTGATGCTGCTGTTAATATGTAACGCATTATTATGATAGCTTAATTAATGTATGTAAAAGAAAAAGAAGTACTGTAACTCAGAGGATAACAATGTAAAGTAGAATGTAGGATAACTTAACCATTAGTTGCACTAATATAAAAGAACTTAATAATAACCTGTGTATGCATGAATTAAATAAATTGAAAGATATGTTTAATGTGGGTGTCGCGACATATATACGAGTATATATATATATATATATATAAATATATATACATGTGGGGTTGAGCAACGCTGAAACCCTTTTTCGCATAAAGCTCTTCTTCGCAAGTTTCGAACAACAAACGCAAAACCAGAAAGTGCGAATGCTAGACCAACACTTGTCGAGTAAACGCGTAGCCATACGCATGTGACGAATCTATCTGCAGACAACCGAAGTGTATTCTTTTTAAAACTCAACTACCAACCTCTTTTTCTCTTTTTAAAACTATGTATCTTAATCGTGTAAATGTAAAGTAATCGTAAATCGTTTTTTGTAATATTTATCCGCATTATAAAATAAACACTTTTATATTCCAACGTGTGAAACAATAGAAAATCGCAAACGTGAATTTTATTCGAATAAAGGAAAAACTCCTCTGTAAGTGCGTGGGTATAATCCCCACATACATTAGGGTGGTCCTTATATGTGTCCAAAAAATTTTTTTTTGGAGTTTTTGTCCGGTCACCATCTCAATTGCTTTTCTATGCTAAGAAACACTCTCAGTATTTTTATTTAATTTTTAAAATAATATTTAGAGGTAGCTACCAATGTTTTAATTTTAAATTAAAACAATAAAATCACTATATTAATCACTAACTTTTATTTATTGATATAAAACATTTACATGCAAAATTTAAGTAAACAATAAGAAGTGTTGATTTTTTTTAATCAGGATATTTCTGTCTGTAGTCTTTTATCAACAAAAGCAAATACTGCTTTTGCTCTTCATCGTTTGTTATCAATTTATTATATTCCTCCATTAAGGCAACACCACGCTCAGCAATATCATTCACTACCCGCATAGAATGGACGATTGCTTTTGCAGCCTTAAAATCAGAATCATCTTTCCAAGTTTCAACGTCTTTACTCAAAAACTGTGATGAGATGCCCAGTATATGAAAAAATCGTAAAGAGTTGCTAGTCACAAAATATTCTATGGTTTTTTCACTGATGTGTTCGACATCAATGCTTTTTCTTTTTGGACAATTCGCTACACCTTTGTTTTTTAGTGCATTTACCATCTTTTTCTTATCTTGAGCTGATAGTTCGTCGCCGAAAAATGCAAAAGACACCAACTCTTCTGATAAGTACCTTAAATGGCCCAGTATTTTTTTCATAGTAATTTTGGCTATTACTGGGCTTATATTTTTAAAGGAGTCAAGGTCTTTTAATAATTGTAAGTCGTTTCTTGGTGCTGAATATCCGATAGCAGCTTGAAACCAGTATTTTACATATATCATGATTGTAAAAATACATATTGTGAGAACTAAATATCTTATAGAATTTAGTCCACACAAAGGCCCACCCTACTGTTCACAAGCATATATACGCAGCGGTAAAACCACGCCACGAAGATGGAGAAACCAGACATGCAGATAAAAGGACAACAAGAATGCATACGCAGCGGTAAAAACACGCCACGCAAACCAGACAAGCAGACGAAACAACAGCAGCGGTAAAATCACACCACCGCCAGCAACACACGCCATCCCAGCAACACACGCCATCCCAACGCAACATGTTGCGAATGTGCTAGCACGCAACACAGGCTTGGTGGGTAGTTAAATGGCGGACGATCAGGCAGTCAGCACGGGACTGTAACAGCGTACACACGTTTTGGCATCAGACTACGCAGCGAGTTTATCCTCTGGCTAGTCTTGGTACCCTGACCTGTGAACGCCGTATGTTAAGGGTGAGCTCGGTAATGAGTTTATCCTCTGACCGACTCAACCGTTAACATCGCGGTCGCTAAGACAGTCTTCCGTGATCCGGGATCTTTAAAAGTAAGTCGTCTAGTTAGTGAAGCCTACGCGAGCGTCGGCAGAAGTAGCCGAGCGTAGTCGGCGTAGCACGCGAGGGTGAACGCGTATAGCAGGGCAGCGATAGGGAAGCCCACACGAGCGTCGGCAGAAGCAGCAGAGCGTGATTGAAGCGGTACGGAGCAGCAAGTCGTCTAGCACCCAGGAGCGCGGCAGAGCGGGGAAACGGTATTGCCCTAACGGAGCACATCGAACCGTTACCCTAACAGCGCCGTCCTCGGGCGACGACTGTACAACGCAGGAGACGTTTTGTGACTTGAATTAATATATTATATTAGATATTACTATAAATTGAAATAAATAAAGAACGATTCGCAGAAGAGCCCCAACACTTACAAATTTATTGTAACGAACCCTGGACACGGCGAGTATACCTCAGCAATTATACTTGTAAGAAGCAGGGGCAGCAAAAAGCTTCGTTACAATTGGCGCCCGAGCAGGGACCCTGCGGATCGTATATTATCAGGAAAACGACATTTAGTACGGAGATGGCAGACCTCATGTGGTTAGACAACGTGTCCAAGGAGCAACTAATCTCCTTCGCACAGAGTCTGGGAGTTGACCACGTAGGCACCACGCGGGAGATTCGTAAGCGCATAACTACATTGGCAGCCAAGGCGCACGGAGACCCGCTGCATACAAAGCAGGTGAGATCGCTTCACGAGACGAAGGCGATCAGAAGACAACCTTCCCAGCAGATCAAGACAGAGGGACCGCGAGCACTTTCGCGGAATCATCACGGCTACAGCCGCCACAAATCAACAGGTTACTTCAACAGAACCATATTGTTACATTCGCACCTATCATCGACCAGGTGAGGAAGTGGTCCGTGAAATACGACGGCGGGCGGGACCCATTAGCGTTTGTCGAGAGATTAGAAGAGCTCTCCGAAGTGTACATGGTGAATGTGGACATTCTTCCAAGAACCATGCCCGAATTATTGTGCGGTACCGCTCTCCAATGGTATCGCAACAATAACGAACATTGGGAGAGTTGGACAACCTTCAAAAAGGACTTTCTGCGCTTCTTCCTACCAGCACGTTACTTCGAACGCCTCGAAGATAACATACGGCAGCGAAGACAACACGTTCGAGAAAAATACAAGGACTACGTTCTAGCTATGCAGAGCTTAATGCGACACGTTGGGTATAATCCGGAGGAGCGACTGGAAAGAATTTTTCGAAATAGTCACACCGATTATCTGCTCTACATACGGCGGCGAGATTTCGAGACGCTGGCCGAACTCATCACACTGGCAGAAGAGTACGAAGGGATATATGAAGGACAACGACGAGGAGTAGAGCCACCTCGACGCGAGATGACGAGACACATTATAGGTGACCACGAGGCGAGACATGCAAGTAGGCCGTTACCACGTGCACCACAACACCACGCGACGGTAGATGCGCATCGTCAGCAACCATCTACGAGTGGAGCCGTTAGGCCGGGAAATATCTGCTTCAGATGTGGTCAGGAAGGTCACCATGCCAGGAGATGCCGTAATCCCAAGAAATTATGTTGCAGGGAGTGTGGCCGAGCGGATGTGCTAACGAAAGAATGTTGTCATCGACAACGGGGAAACGACGAAGGGTTTCGCCAAAGACAAGGCGCGGCGGACCCACGGAAATCAGCGCCAAACCACCAATAATTATGCATCAGGAACGCGGCCGGCTATACGCCCTAATCACGCTGGGCGGAGAACCGGCGGAAGCCGTCATCGACACCAGCGCTTCGAAAAGTTTCATATCACCACGAGTTGCAGAACATATGGACGCAACCGGGAACAGTAAGAAGGTGACCGTAGCTATCGAGATACAAATGGCCGATGGCACCACCAGCAAGATTTTCGACGCCGTGGAGACCACCATTCAACTCGGACAGACATCGCTAAAGGCAGTGTTACACGTGATGCCCGGAGCGATTGATGACGTCATACTTGGATTGGATACACTGGGCAACATGGGAGCTATAGTATCCTGCGGAGGTCACCAGGTAGTGCTGAAAGCGTCAGATGCGCAGCAATCAATGGCAGCCCGCACCATGTCATCCAAAGCCGTAAGCAACGTGACCCTTACTATGCCGGATACACGCCTGCTACAGCGCAGGATGAAGAGTAAAAGAAGACGTAAGCTTAAGTGCAGGAGGGTCAATCGACTTGAAACTTCATCGAACGTCAACCAGAGAAACGAAGCGGCCCGCATACGTGACTTCTTAGACGTGGAACTTCGAAAACTCGAAAGCATGAGTGGAGTGACGACCGTGGCGGAACATAAAATCACTATGACCGACTACCGGCTCATCAAGCAACGATATTTTCCAAGGAACCCAGCGATGCAGGCCATTATAAATGCAGAGATCGACGAGCTGCTGTCGAAGGGATGTATCGAGCCGTCTCACAGCCCACACAGCGCGCCGATTGTGTTGGCACGGAAGAAGAACGGTAAGTGGCGTTTATGCGTGGATTATCGGCAACTCAACGCCCGATCTGTACCCGACGCATACCCCTTACCTAGGATACAACATATACTTGACAAGTTACGAAGGGTAAGGTACATTAGTAGTCTGGATCTCAAGAACGGCTACTGGCAGATACCTTTGGAGCAAGGCAGCCGCCCGTATACCGCCTTTACCGTACCTGGGCGTGGCCTATTTCAATGGCGCGTGATGCCATTCGGCTTACATTCGGCACCCGCGACGTTCCAGAGAGTACTCCAGGTCATAGGCCCGGAGATGGAACCACACGCCTTCGCCTACCTTGACGATATAATCGTCATAGGCTCTACATTCGAGGAACACATACGGAATTTGCGAAAAGTACTGCAGAGACTACAGCAGAACAACCTTCGAATTAACCCTGAAAGGTGCGAGTTTTTTAAGAAGGAACTCCGATACTTAGGTCATGTGATTAGTGACAAAGGCATCCACACCGACCCCGAGAAAGTTGCAGCAATCCAGGAGCTGAAGCCCCCAACTAACGTGAAAGAAGTCCGTCAGTATCTTGGGATAGCCTCTTGGTATCGCCGCTTTGTGCCAGATTTCGCGACCATGAGCCAGCCGCTCCCAGCTCTCTTGAAGAAAGGGAAACACTGGAAATGGGGACCTGAGCAACAATCAGCATTTGAAAGCATCAAACAAAAGTTAACGGAGGCTCCCGTCCTGGCATGTCCGGATTTCAGCCAGGCATTCACTTTGCAGACGGACGCCAGCAACATCGGCCTTGGAGCCGTACTGACGCAGAATCTGGTAGGAGGAGAACGTGTAATAGCCTACGCCAGCCGAAAATTAAATGAGGCAGAGAAAAACTATTCAGCTACCGAAAAGGAGTGCCTCGCCATAGTCTGGGGAATTCGGAAAATGAGACCCTACCTAGAAGGATATCGATTTAAGGTGATAACCGATCACATGTCACTGAAGTGGCTGAATTCCATAGAGAGCCCTTCCGGTCGTATAGCACGATGGGCTTTAGAGTTACAGCAGCATACTTTCGACATCGAATATCGTAAAGGGAAACTCAACCAAGTAGCAGACGCACTGTCCCGACAGCCGCTAGAGACCATAAGGCAAGCGACGACGATGGCTCCACAATGCAAATGGTGGCGTAAGCGAGTAGAAGAAGTTCGCGTAAACCCAGAGAAGTACGCAGATTACATGGAGAAGGATGGCCAACTTTATCGCCATATTCCGTGTAGATCTCAGGATGAAGAGGCTGTACCCTGGAAACTATGTGTGCCTAAGCCCCTCCGCATAAGAGTGCTGCAAGAGAACCACGATATTCCTAGCGCCGGACACATGGGCATACGCCGGACAGTAGCCCGAGTCGCCAACCGATACTACTGGCCAGGAATGTTCCGCGACATTAGTCGGTACGTACGCGAGTGTGAGTCCTACCAGAAATACAAGGAAGGACAGCAGAGACCAGCAGGGAAGATGCTTTCACAGGTGGCACAGGAACCGTTTGCCACAGTTTGCACCGACTTTATCGGACCCTTACCGCGATCATCCCATGGCAATACAATGCTACTGGTGTTTTTCGACCGCTTCAGCAAGTGGGTTGAATTAGTCCCCATGAGGCGCGCTACAGCTGAAGGACTTCGTCGCGCATTTAGAGAAAGAATCCTCGCGAGATTTGGTGTTCCGAAGATCCTTATTTCGGACAATGGTGTTCAATTCACGAGTACATTATGGCAACACTATCTAAAGGAATTAGGGGTACGCCAGCAATTCACGGCGCCGTATACACCTCAAGAAAATCCCACGGAAACCGCACGATCAAGCGAATTATGCACAACTCAGCAAATCACGACACCAGCAATGGGACGATTTTCTCCCAGAGATTGAGCTGGCAGTAAATTCCAGCATCTCGGCCTCCACAGGGTATAGCCCGGCATTTCTCGTACAAGGGCGAGAACCGCGACTGCCAAAGGCCCTGTTCGACGAAGTTAATATCGGCACAGGTATGATACCCCCGACGGCTGAAGAAAAGTACGACAGGATGCAGGAAGCCTTCAGAATCGTTCGACAAAACATGGAGAGAGCATCCATGGACCAAGCCCGCCACTATAATTTGAGGCGTAGAAAATGGACCCCCGCGATCGGAGAGCTAGTTCTGGCGAAGGAACATCATCTCTCTAAAGCCGTAGACGGTTTCGCCGCAAAGTTAGCCCCGAAGTACGACGGTCCTTATAAAATTCTAAGATACATTTCACCAGTGATCGTACATGTCCAGAAGATCGACGGTGGCAAGGAGAAAACAGTGAACATCAGCGAATTGAAGCTGTACAACAGTTTCGCGGCAGTGTAAAGTAAATAAATAAACAAACAAATTTAAAAATTACAAATTTAAAAATTATAAATTTAAAAATTACAAATTTAAAAATTACAAATTTAAAAATTACAAATTTAAAAATTATAAATTTAAAAATTACAAATTTACAAATTTAAAAATTACAAATTTAAAAATTACAAATTTAAAAAATTACAAATTAAAAAAAAAAATGAAAATAAAAATAAATATAAATCCTTACTCAAACGAGCATGTCTACTGACCAAAACGAGTACCATACGAGTAGATCAAATTCATTCGACCGTGAGCCGTCAGTGAGATTAGACATCCGGAGAATACACACAAGATGAACGACAAAAATAAATGGACGCAGAGCGTAAAGCGATTCCGCGAGCGGATGGCGGAGGAGCAAAGGAAGCTCCCCAGGACACAGCCACTGGAGGCAGCGGGCACTTCAGACACTAGAAGTGCCAGATCAGCACGCGCAGATGCTCTGCAAGCAGCGACGCAACATCTGGCGCGACGCACAGGGGTAGCAACGGCTAGCCACAGAACCAACGCTTGCGCGGCCAACGTACCCGACGCCGCCACATCGCACCAGGTCAACGCCGCCACCACTGTGCACACCACCGACCGTAACGCCAGGGCAGTTTCCGCAAAGGCTCGTAAGGCGCAAACTGCCATGAGGCGCTCTATCGCAGCGCACGTAAGTACGACGCACCGAGCTTCTTGGGCTGCAGCGTCGCAGAGAACCAACCTGGCCGCGGAGTCATGCACCGTCGGCAGGATCAGTAGCAGCGAAACGTCTACCTCTGACGATTCCACCGTCCCATGGAGATCGCCGGTGATCGAACTTTCGTCCGAAAATGAAGATACGCTACCGGAGAACACGAAGGCGGAACTTACCTTCCCAGCGGGGCCAAATGGAGTCTGCCTATACCAAGCAGACTTACAATCTCGGGAGGACGGATGTTGGCTTACAGACCCAATTATTGATGCGTACGCGAAGCACTTGGAAGATGAATTTGGTCCGAAAGGTACAGTTCTTAGCCCATTCGTGGTCTGGCAGCTGAACCAGCCAGGAAGACGCGATGAAAACTTCCGCCGCATTCACCGCTGGATTCGCAACATCGACATATTTGGACAGAGGGTAGTAATAGCGCCACACAACACCGAGCACCACTGGTACCTCCTCGCCCTTTCCAACCGCGAGCTCACGCACCACGTCACGGACACAGTCTGCTACCACCAACACCAGTTATGGACAGCAGATTCCTGGATGAGGGGTAAGGTCACCCACGCAACCACGGCCTGGCGCGAATTCCTCCAGTGGGAATACAAGGAAAGAGGCGGAGGAGGAGAATTTGAGTATCGGGAGCTGCTGCTAGACGTACCCCAGCAAGAAAACACGAATGACTGCGGTATATACGTGCTGGAGACAATAGAACGGGTCATGCGACACGTCGGACGAAACGAAGGGGCGCTCGGATGTATCTCCGAACCCTTCACGGCGAAGCAGGCAGCTGAAAAGCGAGCCCAAGTATTGGCCACCTTCAGCAACACCAAACCACACCCGCGCCCATCGTTGAAATACCAGCACCATCATCTGCGGAAGTAGAGCTGCCACCCGAAGGTATAAAAATCCCTATTGCCGAAGCAAACGGAACAGCATTGGAGGCTTTCCCGGAAATTGCGGATAGAATCCGCAGAGGCCTCAAGGACCTCTCAGACGGCATGGGGAAGCACCGGCTAAAATTTAATACAGCCAAAGTGTTCATGTACCGGTGGGGCGTCCACATCACAGCAAAAGCCACAACAACAACCACGGCAACTAAAGGACCCTAAGGAGCCAATTTTCTCTAAATTTTGTAGCTAAATTTAAGTTATATTAATGATTTTTAATACGTATATATGTATATATAAAAACACAAAAAAAAAAAAAAGAAAACAATGAATGATGAATTTATATGGAAAAAATAAGAGAAACAAATTTTTGGAAAAAAAATATTGAACAAAAAAAAAAAAAACCACAACTTGCATAAGTGTATATACAAAAAAAAAAAAATATATATATATATAAGATATAAAATATGAAATATACATATACTCTTAGGTGTAAATCTTAGAGTTTTTCTTGAAGCCAAATGACGATTGTAACTACATATGTATATATACTTTTAGGCGTAAATCTTAGATTTTTTTTTTCTGCTATATCAAACCACCATTGTAAGTTATCAATACTATTTTTTTTTTAAACTTTTTTTTAAGAAACCATTGTAAATTAACAATAGAATTTATTGAATTTTGCATGGAATGCAAAACCCTCCGAAGTGGGGGGGGGAGTGTGAGAACTAAATATCTTATAGAATTTAGTCCACACAAAGGCCCACCCTACTGTTCACAAGCATATATACGCAGCGGTAAAACCACGCCACGAAGATGGAGAAACCAGACATGCAGATAAAAGGACAACAAGAATGCATACGCAGCGGTAAAAACACGCCACGCAAACCAGACAAGCAGACGAAACAACAGCAGCGGTAAAATCACACCACCGCCAGCAACACACGCCATCCCAGCAACACACGCCATCCCAACGCAACATGTTGCGAATGTGCTAGCACGCAACACAGGCTTGGTGGGTAGTTAGATGGCGGACGATCAGGCAGTCAGCACGGGACTGTAACAGCGTACACACGTTTTGGCATCAGACTACGCAGCGAGTTTATCCTCTGGCTAGTCTTGGTACCCTGACCTGTGAACGCCGTATGTTAAGGGTGAGCTCGGTAGTGAGTTTATCCTCTGACCGACTCAACCGTTAACATCGCGGTCGCTAAGACAGTCTTCCGTGATCCGGGATCTTTAAAAGTAAGTCGTCTAGTTAGTGAAGCCTACGCGAGCGTCGGCAGAAGTAGCCGAGCGTAGTCGGCGTAGCACGCGAGGGTGAACGCGTATAGCAGGGCAGCGATAGGGAAGCCCACACGAGCGTCGGCAGAAGCAGCAGAGCGTGATTGAAGCGGTACGGAGCAGCAAGTCGTCTAGCACCCAGGAGCGCGGCAGAGCGGGGAAACGGTATTGCCTTAACGGAGCACATCGAACCGTTACCTTAACAGCGCCGTCCTCGGGCGACGACTGTACAACGCAGGAGACGTTTTGTGACTCGAATTAATATATTATATTAGATATTACTATAAATTGAAATTAATAAAGAACGATTCGCAGAAGAGCCCCAACACTTACAAATTTATTGTAACGAACCCTGGACACGGCGAGTATACCTCAGCAATTATACTTGTAAGAAGCAGGGGCAGCAAAAAGCTTCGTTACAATATATCTTTGATTGCTTTTTCTTCTTTCTTTGAAAGCTTAAACTGATGTCGAAAAAGGAAAATTTTCAAGCAGTACATGGCTATAGCCATCCACCTAGCGCGATGAAGGCCAGCAGGCCTCCTAAATGATACTCCTTTTTCAGGAACTCCTCCCAAGTAAATGATCGTAAGATTCAGCAACTCTTTATAGTCATCTCGAGGTTTATATATTTGGAGTTGGTTTTGTGAAAAAGAAATTCTGTCTTCAGCAATACTTTCGTGTTATCATGAAAGACTGTTTTATAATCATTTTAGTCAATTTTTTCCCAATTTTTTTTAAACCTTTTAAGCAATAGAATATCATGCCCAATAGATGGACCTAGAGCTTGATCAAAGGCAGCTTGTAACATAATTTCCCCTACATGGTGGCGACAGGCCAGCCAAAGCATATCTTTCTTCATTTTCTGTTCCAGAAGAACACAAGCTCCATTTATCAGACCGGTGTTTACAGCTGTAGCGTCAAAACATAAACATTTTATTTTATCGCTTAAACCCCATGAAGTTATTGATTCGTAAACAGCTGATGCACAAGCTTTCCCTGTTCCACAATTCAATTTTGCAACCGCTAAAAGCTGATCTACTCCAAGTCCCGACACTAATGCTGGTATTGTCACTGGCGAAGCGAATGTTTTAGGCGAAAATTCGCCATGTTCATATTGTGACTGGCGAATGAACACATTCGCTCAACTTTTTTGTTGCCATACTAAAATAATTGAGAAATGTCACACGAGTTCATCCGAAATTGACATATTGACGTATTAAAATTGATTATTGTGTGTTTGAAATTTTACGGTGATTTTAAAAAAGTGAATAAAAATGTTTAACAACGTGGATTTATATTTTGAAGACAATTATGTTGAAAGGACAACAACGAAGTTACTTAGGCAACGACGGTTCATCAGAGATCACTCCAATCCCATGGAACTTTCTTCAGTGTTGCAAGTATCTATTGCTATAAAAGTGCATAAACAAATTTCACGTCACATAAGTTTTTTTAAACAGATTTAAAGAAAACTTTCGGTTAAGTAAGGATGCATTTATGTATGTGCTAGACAGCGTAAAGGAAAAATGTCCGACTAACCTATCGTCGTCAATATCGCCGATGTTGAAATTGTGCTGCGTCCTCAGATTTTTGGCTCATGGGAGCTATCAGCAAACAGTGGGAAATGATTTCCAACTAGGTATTGCGCAGCCCACTGTTTCGTTGATTTTTAAGGAAATGCTTCCAATATTGGAATCCACTCTGTGCAGTGTCTGGATCAAAACGGACATAACTGAAGAGCAAAAACGAACAACAAGAAGGAAATTTTTCACCAGATCAGGAATTCCAAATGTGGTTGGTTGCGTTGATGGAACCCATGTTGCAATTATTGCTCCATGTGAAAACAAGCACTTATATCTGAATCGAAAAGGATTTTACAGCATAAATGCGATGATTGTAAGTAGCAACTAAATAAATAAATTATTACTTATTATTAATAAATAAATAAAATAATTTTTATCAGGGGTGCGATCAAGATATGGTTATACGGTGTGTTGATGCAAGATATGGAGGATCTAGCCACGACTCATTTGTGTGGAACAATAGCGCATTAAAAACATATCTGGAGCAAACATACCAAAGAGGAGATCATAATTCGGTTTACTTAGGTAACTTCAATTTATATGTGTATGTACATACATAAATACTAAAATTAAATATATTTTAGGTGATTCTGGTTATCCACTACACGAGTATCTATGGACGCCCTTCCGAAACGCTTTACCAGGAACAGTAGAATCAAATTTTAATAAGAAACATGCAAAGGCAAGGAACGTAGTTGAAAGGACAATTGGAGTGCTGAAATGCCGTTTTCGTTGTATACTAGGAGAACGTAAACTACGATATCCTCCTAGTAAAGCAACTGTTGTTGGAAATGTTTGTTGTGCTTTACACAATATTTGCAAACAATATAATGTGAATGATCCTGAAGAAGAAACTTTTGTTGATGTGGTAGTACCACTGGAACCAGTTGAAGGAAACTTCAGTGGAACAGCAGCAGATCATCGCCGAAGACAAATTGCGAATGCATTGTCATAGTATAGTTGCATCCCTAAAATATATGTAAAATATATGTACATATATGTAACATAACTGCAATAAAATAACAAATTAATTTTTAATATGCAGAAAATACTTTTTTTTTTTTTTACTTTGAGTATTTAAGTTTTTTTAATTCTAACTCTTTTAGTTTTATTTCAATTTTTTCTTTATGTCGCCTATTTTTTTCTTTATTTTCTTCCTTCTTTCTTTCTTCTTTCATTTTATAAAGCGCCAATTTTTCTTTTTTTAATTCATAAATTTTTCGGTTGTATCTTGAAATTTCATTACAAGCCGAACTAATGTTTTGCAGAATACCGACAAGGCTTTCTTGCGTTTCTGTTTGCTTTTCCAAAGCCTTCATACGCAAATTTTCGCGCTCCTCCACTCTGCTTGTAGGTGCCTGTCTGGACGTAATACTAACATTTGCAGCCTGTTCAGGCTGATCCTCGACATCTTCCAGATGTTCTTCTTCTACAACATGCAGGTGCAGGTGCAGTGCTTCCAAATGCGGCTCCGCTTGGATTCACTGCCTGTTGCAAGCTGAGAACTCGTCCACGGCCTGCTCCAAAGGCGTTAAACTACGTTGGGTCCTCCACCTGTGGCTGCAATCTCCTTTCGATTATCGGCAATTTTCCTTTTTAATTTTAGTTTGTAGTCCAACCAAACCTAAGAAATACACAAATCAATACAGATATGTACATATATGCAATCAAAATTGTTTATTCTTACCTTATTCCACTCGCTGCCACTACGTATTGGAGGGCCGATATTATTTAGCTCTGAAGCAAAACCCTCCCACAACTCCATCCTATTTTTTTTGGTTGAGCCAAACGGTGCCATTCCTCTCGCTAACTCCGGATTTCCTTCCATCAGCCTCACCCGTACCTCAAATTGCTTTTGAGTAGTTCGCTTTATTCTAAAAATAATTAAATTTGTAATTAATTAAATACAATAAATAAATTTTTAAAATTTTACTAACGTTTTCTCCATTTTCAGTTAGATTCTCGAATCAAATAAACGTTCGCCAAATTTTGACAGTTGAGGCGAAGCGAATTTTATAAATTCGCAAGTGGCAATACCAAATATTCATTTTCGCTAGTTCTTTCGACACTTCGTGGCGAATTTACTGTGCGCTCGCCACTCGCAAACCGAAATAGCGAAATTCGCCTAAAATTTCATTCGCTTCGCCAGTGACAATACCAGCATAAAATTGGTAGACGATCTACAGTTTCGTGACCACTTATGTCTTCAATTAACTTGCCATCCCAATGAATCGTTAATGGCACATCAGGTTGAAACTCGTTTTTAAGAGATTGTTCAATTGCTGTTCGATTTTTTAAACGATTTCGACGTATTGAAGATCTATTAACATTAAACTCTGACGGGTGACATCCAGCACTTTTCAAAGTAGATGCTATAACCACAGCAGCTAAGTGGCTATTTATTACTTCGTTTCGAGCTCGTTTTTTTGGCGGTTGCACTTTTGAAGGTCCTAATGAAACTTCGAAATCAGATGCACTAGTTTCTTCGCTGGTAGTTGAGGAAGAAAGTATACATTTTTCTGTCAAAGCTGAAATACATCTGTTTTCTCTTTCATGTAACTTTTTGAGGCGTTCTTCTTTCTTTTTCAGTTCCTCACTTTTTCTCAAACTTTTTTTGTCTATTGCGCCTATTAAACCAGGGCGATCTTTCTGTCGTTGTGCTTATAAAAACTGCTTATCCTCTTCTACAGTCAAAATATTTAAAGCTTCAGAATGAGCAATATCAAACAAATCTTCTAATTTTTGTTGCCAATCTCGCTCTTTTTCCTCTATTGCTTTCGAACGTTTTTTCTTGTTCTCCTTATTTTTTTTAGATTCTTCCACTCTATGAAGTATTTTTCTATTTTACTGATAACATTTTTTTTCAATCTTGTTGGTATACTAGATTTTTCCCATAAATTCATGACTTCCCCAGCAGCCACAGTAGCAGAATCTCGATCGGTTCTTTTTTCTTCACTTTTGTAGTAAAAAAATAAACGTAACACCTCACCAATAGAAGGTAATTTCGATTGATTTAGATTTGGTATTGACTGACCGATTAACCAAACGTTAGTTTTATTTCTAGTTAATAAACTATCGCCACTACTTGTTGACGCCATAACAAGTTGAAACAGAACGTATGGTTTGGAAAAGGAAAAGCACGTGTATTCTGTATATTTACTAAATTCGAACTGAGAGTACTGAAAAAGAAAGGTTAAAAGGTTTGAAAGTTTCAAATGAAATGCAATGTACAACCATGTAAAAATAATGGCGAAAAATTTAAAATGCGTTACAAAAAAATCTGAAACTAATTACATAACTTCATAGTTA